>DVQP01001093.1:0-17198 GCA_018231745.1 Danaus eresimus | reverse complement strand
CCTTCACCGTCCTAAACCAGATATTTACTATTTAACTTTAAAAAGTTAAAATTTTGAATTTATATAAATTTATTAAGTGAATGTGAATGTTGTTTAATAATATTTGTCAATATTGCTTTTCAATTTAATAAAATATGTATTAATTTACTTTATTAACAGAATTTGGACGTTAATTATAACTAGTTAAAATTTTCAAATTGTCTCAAACTTATCAGAATTATATCAGATGTGATTTCCCAAGTCAATAAAGGGTTGTATTTATTTGAGGTAGAGCCTAGCTGCGGTCAAGTTACTGCAGCTCGAACATGGGCTGGTTCGACCGGGGAAGTACCACCGTCTCACAGAAGATCGGCTCGAAGTATCCTTTAGTGAGTTAGAGAGCCGGTTACCCTTTCCTGGCAATTCCTTATTCCCATCCCTCCCATTTACTCAACAATCCAGATTGGCAACATCTATGTTGCGGAAGTCATTGGGTGACGGTCACTATTGTACATCAAGTAGGCCATCTGCTCGTTTGTCACCTTTTACATTAAAAAGTATGTGTTATTTTATAAGTGGCCAAATTATAGATATATAATACCTACTTTTACGGAAAGTATATTGAAGTTTAGAAACACAAATGCTATAGTTTACTATAATTAAATTATTAGTCATGGGACTTGGTAACGTCGATTAAAGAATAACAATTTCAATTGAGTTAGTTAGTTAGGTCGTATATTCGTATCGTCGTCGTATAATTGTAAATGTATATTAATGATTTCCAATAAACATAGAAACAGATATAAAAAATAGAACACAAATTTTAAATATTATTACAATTCTGTTTTAAACTTTTCTGTCACTATATTTTTTTTGTTTTTATTTCGAAATGCAATAAGTAAGTTTCTGTGAAGAGTGTTACGAATCATTTCGAGTTTGATTTAATTTTATTCACATTTGTTTTATTTAAAATAGACATAATTTATTCAAATCGTGTTCCGACTCAATGCCAGATTACGATTTACTCAGAATTTATCGTTCAGATTTAAAAGCCAAAGAGGCTTTATATAAAAATAGATGTACTTGTACGGTTTTGTTTTCCTGTAACTATTTAGAGAAATATATTTCTCTGTTTCAAGATGAAATATTATATAAAGTGAAGAAACGAAGTAAAGAAAACATGATTGTGTATATTACTAATTTATTTCACGTACTTCAAAGTGACAATGTGCAATTATCGGGCACACAAATTAATTTTACGTACGAAATACAACAACTATAAGAATAAATGTATTTATAGAAGTTTACTAACAAAATAAATATAATATGGAATGACGTTATTTTAATAAATAATACGAGATTTAGATCTTAATGTTAAATTTTGTTAGTCACCTTCGAAGATTTACCCCTTGGGGGAAGGCACATACGTTTAAGTTGTACAAATTAATTCACTTGTACTGTGTAGGTACTTTAATGAGTCCCGAGTTAAAGAGGAAACGGAATTATAAAAGAAATATATTTTATAACTATGCAAGCTCTTAATAAACTCACTTGTTTCACATCCAAACATGTAAATTAAATGGAATGAAAATATTATTTAAATGCTCAAACCGAAACTACGTCTTTTAAGAGATTCTTTAAGTTACAAGGCATTATATATAAAGTTTCTTTAAATTTACTTCTGCTATCTTATTTAATAAGTACAGAGCTTAAGGTTAGCAATAAAAAAGTCCTATAAGGAATGACTTCGTAATTTTGTCTTTTAGATCATATATGTTTTGTCCTTATCCAGCAAGCGCTAGTACCAATGCTCGGGAGAGGGACATAATTATGTCTTTACATATGCCGTGTGTTCCCAAAGTTGATACCGCTTTGGGTGGCACCCTTGTTGGAACCATATTGCAAGGAAATCACACCCTGACCAGCTCTTAGCTGTTCCTCAGTGAAATTTCGTACGTTCTTTTCCGCTTCTTTCGGCCCTATTGAAGGTTTACCGTAGTTGCCAGCCTGAAAATTTTAGACATTTCTTTTGAGTATCAATATTTATCTCAAAAAAGCAGCAAAAGCAAAATATTCTTGTTTACTGATCGAAATAAGTTTTGCTTTAAATCTGTTTCAAATAATGTTTGGATGCAGATTAAATATATATAATATTATCAAATTCATATATTAAATGCTCATTTTATATAAGTAAAATGTTATTTTTGTGAGGAGTCCTTACCTTTCTACCGAGTGACTGGAGACAAATGACCACAGAGTTGAGGTTTTGTCTCTCCCATAGGTCGACTGTTTGGAATGTTTCTTGGGCGGGAACTCCGAATTGCTTGGCGGCCTCAAGAAAGGCGTTTATGTTTTCCATGCACTTGAATGCCATCTTGGACTCGTTGATTTTTTTTACGGTCCCTGGCTGAAGGTTATTTGCCAGCCTGATGAAATATACATTTAGGAATTATGCTCTGTTTCTCAGTAACAAAGGTTCTACTTATTTAAGAGCTAGTGTATTAAAAAAATTACGCTATTTTTATTTAATTGAAATTTCTTTCACGGTATCAAGCGCAACTTTAGATGGAATTGCAAATTTTATCGCGATTTCGAACTTAACTCCTGTTAGAATTCCGATCAAGACCTAAATGTGTTGCAAGCTCGAGTCTCATATATTTACTATGTAAATAGGACAACATTACCCTCTCCTTATCTCACGATAAATAAACATGTCAGGTATCACGACGTATATCGAGAAAGACAGACCAGGGTCTTGCAAGTTACAATAAAGTTTCCCCCTTATTTACCAAAAATTATGAAGACAGATAATTTTATCAATCCTTTAAACACTATAAGTAAGATTATACATGTGTTGCACAGTATATATGTTTGTGTGTGTGTTAATCGCCGCCTAATTAACAAATATTATACTTTTGTTACCGTATAGCGTAATTTGTCAGATAACATTGTAATTTGTATGTATATCAAAACGACTAAGGCTCATTCATCGATTTCTATTTTATTCCTTTATGTTATGAAGATAAAATCTGTATTGAAACATAATAAATTAGATTACATTTGTTAGACACACCTCTTTTTGTCTACATCATTTTACAATTTTAGACAAATATAAAAAAGATTACGATATAAATTATAAGATCATTATAGACTTACTTGCATAGAATGATACCGTCCTTAAGTACTTCGTAGAAGTTGTCCATATCACCTGAAGTATAGTCAGGCTCGCCGATGATTTGTCGGATCCAAACCAGGCACTCCTCGGCCAACTCCTCGCTGTATTTGCTGTTAATCTGGAATTAGATGAAAAATTGTCAGGATGTTGTTCAAGCGTACGAGTATGTTGACCCAAGTTGGAAAAGGTGATATAATCTTTACTGATGGCAACTATAAGCAGTGAAGTTTGTTGAAATTTGATTAAAAATGGATATTCATTTAGCAAAATTAGTTCTCGAAGGAAGCTGAGACTGTTGATCGATCTTTTTGGTACTGTTTAATGTTGGAAAAAATACTTTGCAGAATAAAAGACTTCAGAGTACTTTTCATAAAGAGTTTAGGATCATCCTTAGTCCTAGTAATCTCTTACACGAGTATATATTTGTGTGTCATGAGGAATGTCTGCACGTGAAATATACGGAATATATCAATATTAATTCAGGCCAGTGCGACGCCTCTTCAGAGTAGCTCATTAGAAGAGTCAGACTCAATTATTTATGCGCTGTTTGCTCTTGAAAAGTCTCAGCTATATGGTTTTTTAATGAAGTTATATTTAACGTGATGCATAAAATGTATGTAAATTAAACCATTGTTTATTTTTAGAGAGAGCCGTAAATAAAATAAATAGAGTTAGAAAATTATGGTGGAAGAAAAATATAACTTAAATATAAAATAATTGGACACAGATCTGAATACGACGGTTGATAATGTTTTAAATGTTGTAAGCATGGAATGTTTGAAAGGTTTCTGAGAAATGCTTAAGCGGAAGTAGTAACATTGCACACGTGGCTATTCAAAAATGAGTGTTGTAACACAATATTTATTTCCGTTCGAAAAAAACATTGTTGCTGCTATCGCATATAGCATAATATGCGTTATTTTATTTTGTACACAGACGTAGTCCTAACGCACACACTCGCACACACATACCGACCCACACATATGCAAAAGTACATAAATGTATACTCGCACACATTCATACAGTGGCTCGAATTTAATAAACTTAATAAATTCTCTAATACTGAACACATATGTGTGAGTGATAACAGAATGCAACACAAGTTTCGCCAATGCCAGTTCATTTGAAGGTCACATTGATAAGCGTAGCCTATGTTAAACCTCGCCGAATGAGAAAACATGTTATTTGTAATGTGTGATTATTATTTAGAATATATTTTAAATAAAATGACATTAACTATAAAAAGTTTCATACTTATAGTTTAGATCAGTTCCTAATTTATATGAGATCATAGTGGAAAGCGGATTGAATAACTGAGAAATAATTGCATTAAAATAAGCGTATACTGTATGTAACATATCTGTATAACAAATATAACGATTTCATGACATGGTAATGAAGATAAATTTTGTAAGATTTCAATTGTTTTTTTTTCTTCTTTTCCTATTAAACTGACACATTATACAGTGCACGCTTTTAGAGTTCTAATAAGTTTGGTCAACTGTACATACAAGTAATGAATAATAACTTATATTGACAAATTATATGATCAATATTTGACTAATATGATAAACTAAATTTGTTATCCTCTATTCCTTTATGGTCTCCTAGTACTGTTAAATAAGTAGCATTTAAATAATATATCCTTTAACATTTTTCAAATTCTTTAAAAATTACATACCTCCAATTAGTTCTGTTTACTTAGTTTTATTGTAATCCGAAACGTGCATCATATTAGCAGAAAAGACACATGACAATTGACTAGTAACATAAATAAGTTTCATACGTATTTAATTTAATACTAATACCATATAACCGAGTAAATAATTTCAGTGAACTGCTTTACCAAGCAATAGTTTCATATAATACTTCCATGTAACTAATATTGTATGATTAAATTTCGTATAAGCGATGTTACTAACCGACAGAAAATCGAATCACGCACGTGGTGACGTAAGGGGCGAAGACTTCGACCGTGACTCAGGATATCTCGCTTGTATCGTTAGCAATGAGAAAACCGTCGTCTGGGCAGTGGTAATGATAAAAACAGGTTGATCCTTCTGGTGACTCGAGGTCACAGATAAATATAAAATCAAAACTAAGCTTGCAAAGTTTCAAGTTATTCTCTTCGTTCAACGTTAGTAAAATCTTAATCAGTTAATCAATGATGGACCTTAGTACATCATAATTTTAACGTAGGTTATTGAATGGGAAACGGTTAATCCTGAATAATATGTAGATTGACGGATACAAACTCGTGCTATTCGTGCTATACATATACGTTAGAACTATTATGCATGCCGTACTTACATTTTGCATTTAACCTGAGTCCTCATTACATTGAAAGCTTTTAAGTTATATTAAAATAATAAATCCTGAGTAAAACAGCCTTAGTTAATAAAATGCGAACGTTGGAATAACTGTCGGTTTTTTAACGATGGGTTTGACCGATAAGAAGATACACAGTTGTCGTTCATTAATATTCTAAAGACTAACTTAATTTGTGTTAGCATAAAGAGGAAGTGGTTTCTTTTCTGCTATGTCCTGTTTGTACTTTTTTGTAACACCTGCCCTTAGTAATTTTGTTCGATTATAAAATGGTAAAGGTAAAACAAGAAATAAGTAAAATTTGTTTCGACGTTTTAATTAAATTAATATTAAACTAATTTAAGTGCTCAGATAAATTTAGAATTTAGAGCGAAAGGCAAATGAACTCATTAAGGCGATAAAGTTTGACGCTAATGTATAAATGTACTCCGAGTTTATCTTCTATGTATAGGAATGGATGAATATTACGTAATTGGCGCCAACTGCTCTATGAAGGTCGTATCCCTTTGAGGGTTTATGTATAGGACTGTGAAAGAACTCTTTCATTGACAGTCCGCAGCTTTATGGACATACATTTAAACGTCGAACAGAAATAGCCATGACTTAATATAAACCGCCTAATCGGAGGTCATCTTGAAATAATTTTAAACAATATTATATTAGTCGTCCATATCCAATTTATTTCGACATTTTTTACGAATTAAAAGAATTTTTTTGAGGTCTTATTATATAAAGATTACATATCTTTCCCGACTGGTCGAAATAAATGTCACATTATAGATCAAGAATTAATCGTCGCGTTAATTAAAATCAAATGACCGCTATATTAAGGCTGTTAAGACCTCAAAATCAACAATGCCAGAACGATGAAAAAGGAAACAGTAATGAGGCCAGCGTGAGGCCGAGTTAATACGATTCAGTTATCAACTAAGTTTAATACGAATCTAATTAAATTTGCAGATCGTGGGACATAATTACACATCTATCAACCGGATTTATTGTGAGGTCAATATGAAGATCAATCGATGGACATTCTATGCAATATATTGTAATTAATCGTTGCAACTACCTTCAGCGTATCAGAGGTTATCGGGCCATAATTAAAGTTGAAAGTCTCAATTTCCGACCACGTCTATATATATAAAGTGTACCTGAGACAATACATACAACAAACAAAATGTTTGTACTGTAGAATGAGAAATTTGGTCAAGTGTCAGTTTCGAACATATGGCGGAGTTTTGAAAGTAGCCTTATATTTGAGCCTTATAAATACATCCAGTGTAAAGGCCATACCGTATAAGGAACGGTCGGGTTTCGTAAGTGAGCCGTACCTTATGAGTCATCATCGTATTAGTGTGTAATAAATTCTGTGAGATTAATTGAACATCTGTTCCTACATACATGGTATTAACTTTGTTCAAGTGCGATTTCTACAAACGTTCTGATATGGTAGCGAATAGCTCATTGACGATTTTTAAAATCTTTTATTGGGATAAAAGATTCTATATCATATTTTATGTATGTCATTTCAGATGCTGATTTCATCGAGAAGTTTCTAGATGCGTCATACAAGGATTCAAGTGTACAAAATATTTGATTCAGCGCGTTAGCTTAAATGGTCATTGCTATGCTGTTTGAGTTGAGGTTGTGACAATAGTGTTGTATTATATAACAGGCTATGTAATAATAATAGTTAAACATAATATTAATCCTAGTATGAATAAAAATTATAAAATTGTACATAGAAATATGAATTCAACAAGTACTGTTGTTGCCTTTCAAGTAAGTCGTTCGTTTTGTTGTTATACATATTCGAGGGGTTAAAATATTCTTAAATTTATTCCCTTCGAGATCGTTGACGCACGTTTTTCATTTGTTTAATAACCGGTCCAATTGACCGATTCTCCTTGACCCACATCGAGAAGATGCACTGCCGTTAAAAAAACCTTTTACAGAGATTTTTTTTACACAAAAACTGGTAACTCGACTTTCGGATATACATACAACAGTTATTAACATATATATTTAAGTACATGAGGTTAATGACCGTATTTGGTGACTTGCTTGCTTGATTTATATTCCGGCATAATTTTAATTAATAATTGTCCATAACAATTTAATATTATTAAATGGATATAATCTATATTACAATTATTTGAACGCGGAAATATTTTGTAATACATGCTTTGATAAGTACGTGGGATATCTATTATTGTAGAATTCACTAAAGGGTATGCACTGAACTTGCTTTAGCAAGGCTTCATTTCTTCATAAACTATAGATCAGATTACAATCATATTGGTTTAAACAACACCATAGCCTCATACAAACTCCTCGGTTTAACGTTAATGTAAATGTGCATTTTAAAATGCAGAACCTCAACGCCAGTACTATGGAATTTTACTTGCAAACGCAAAAAACAATTCCTCAGCCAGTAAAAAATATGCATTTATAAATATCAGCTATTAAGTATACAAGCAAAATTGTCGCGGCTAAAGCGATATACAATATCGAAAAAAAAAATCGTTTGAACACATTCCAAAATTCAAGTTATTGTGACATACACAACGTTTAAACCACTGAAACCCGAGGAAATATAGAATGTCTATTTCGTAACTTACATTATTATTGTTATGCATAATTTGTATTGTCACAAGTAGATAGTTGTTAGTCATGTATGGTATGCAGTTAAATCATGACTAAATATAGTCAGAACTTAGTATTAGTCGTCTACTCTGACGTACTTCGCCTTATGGGAAGAGGACTGATGAGCTGAACATTGTGAGCAATGAGATATTAAAACATGTATTAAATACCTATTAACTCTAAAACGTTATGTATAGATGGATTAAATTTAATTTTATTAAATAGATTTGGAAAATTTCATTTCTGTTAACTCCCATGGGTCAAAGCCATGGCATCGCTAAAGTTCTACACATTTTTTATTGAGCAAACCTGTTTGCCGGCGTTTAGGATACAGAGTTAAACGTTTAAGCGATTCGAAATTTTTATCGGCGATGTATCTTCTTAGCCACATCGATAATTAAAGGATAAATCATATTTTATTTTGTGTAACACGAAAAATAGTTGGTGCGGAAAATGGGATGTCATCGGATGTAGGTCACGACCCAGCCCTTGTAACAGATTCTGGAGCCAGCATCCAGATCAATAAATTCTTAAGCTAGCTCATACTGTGAATAAGCACATGGACGTCATTACATATTAGCCATGGTGTTGTCATCATACATTCTCTTACCTTTCTTTGCGCCTCAGCAGCAAATCCAGACTTCGCGGCCCTGTTGTTGGCCATTTCAACTATATTATAACTAATAAATTAAATCACAGACAACGTTTCCAACACGCCGGTACGCTCGGTAATGTAAACACGACTGGCGTCTCGCGACCTGTTGTATGTGTGTGTGGATGAATGACATCATGCCGCTGGTTTGGGAGGGATGACATGGTTTCTGTATCGATATGTCTGACGATTTTATGACTCTGAAAACTTTTGAGTACAAAGGTTAAACACTGTATGAGAACGGTTCGTTTTAAATTTAATCATGCGACACGTATACGTTTGTGACGAAATCATTCTTCTGCTTTGAAATATTCAGTAGTTATAGTCAATTATATTTAAAATTAAAGATATTTTATATACAACACATTATTTGGAATTTTTTACTTGTGCCGGGCAATAGCGTTTAATAATTCAAAAAGTATACTAGAATCAAATACACGAGACCAAATATACGCTATACTTTAAAAATTATCTATAACTCAACTATCGATAGAAACGAGTCACTAAATTTGAAATGTAAAACGACAACCAAGAAAGGAGTACAATAAGAGGGAAAGAGATGATATAAACCTTCTCTTTCGGGAGTTTAAACGTGATGGCGGAGGGCGCCACAGGACCCAAAACCACAAGATTGAAGTCGTACATAATTTATACTTATGATGTATATTCTTCAAAACATAAATGTTGTTTTTCAATGTACAAAATAGTTAGTTTCATAGGTCTTTTCTAAATAAGCAATTAGACCTCTTCACAAAGTACTTCTATCTTTTCCTTTGCTTTTGAACTTTTTTGAAATGCACTTTTTGATGAGCTCCGTATAAAAGGAGAAAGTTTATTGTTTCCACAGCTCTTATAAGCAATGAGAATAGTTGAAATAAATGAAAAATTTAAGTTTCCTACTCACATATTTTTGTTATTAATGTTTTATAAATTCTTTTGTTTAAGCGTAACACGCGTTAGCATTTTAACCTTCATCAATTACCACGGATACATTTTGTTTATTGTTATTTTAATTCAAACTAATTGAATAGTAAGGCAAGCAAAATAAAAATACAGAGTCATCTGTGTGTTTTCTATCACACTACGCTAAAAGGCTTACGTGTGACTAGAAAGGCTAACTAAGTTTCAGAGATTGAAAAGTAGATGACATTAGAATGAGTTTATTTGACGTTATGATTAAATAAAATTATAAGCATTTTATTATATAGTGCTAATTCATCAATATTTTATATAATTTATTGCATTAATTACTCCATATATCATTTCAATAAAAATGTATCCATGTAAATGTATGTGTTTTTTCGTTCTGGCATATTCTTCAGCTGTACATGCTTAAAAACCTTCTTAGAAAATGTAACATTTTTGTCAAAATTTTATACAGGGATGTGTCAAAATTTCAATATACTAAATTAAAATGGCCTTAAAATTATATATGCCGCAATAAATACAAGTAATTGGATAATAAGAATGTGATTTATGAAATAACGGAGTGAATTTTAATAAAAATAGAAATATGGACTATCACAGACGCAATCGGCGAGGCCGACCACGGTCAAGACCTCGGGTCCCAGTCTATATAGCTGCTAGACCACCAAAATGGTCTGTTTTCAACGGTTTCTGCAGCTTCCTCGTTCTGACGAGTCTCATTGCTATAATGTATATCATGCTGGAGTTCCATTGCAACAACTGTAGCAAAAAATGTAACATTTACAACATCACAAAGGGTCTTGATGATATAGCGGTATTTTATTTTCTGTACTCCATTGTATCATGATCTGTAGTGACCTTGGAAACTAACGAGCAAACTTAGACTGAGAACACTATTTTAGCCTAGTATTTGAAGCGTCGAGTCCCATTTTATTTTTGGAACAAAAAATAGTCTAGTTGTTATTCCAGACCTATAAATCCCCAGCGGAATACAAAATTGTGTCCAAATTTGTTCGGTGTTTCGGTAAATCGAGTAAACGCACGCGTAGAACATTTTGATTTTATTATTTAAGTGTAGTGTGGGAACTCATTTTTGGTGCCCTTATTTAATATTTTGAAAATTAATGTAAATTGGATTACATTTTCAGTCAAAATATTATAAAATCTTTATATTTTTTATAAGCTCTAGTGACTGTTATGTCATAGCCAGGGTTTACATTAATTCTTTTTTTATATAACTATCTACTTCTGGCAACAAGACAGCGTTTTACTGTGAAATTCATCCTCTTATTGTACGACTACTATGTAGTAACTTCGTTTTTGTGTATTTTTTTTCTTATATATTGTTTTACTACCTACGGATATTTACTACCACAATATAAATGTTCTGTAGATTTAAGGTTGTCTGGTAGAAATCATCACTTGGTGATTATACCGCCGTTTGCTTTCCCGATTTTTATGCATTGTTTTTTTTTTTTGATTCTCTGTACTTTGTCAAACAATAACGTTTTCTTATTGCTAAAGTGAAGCTTTTTTTTTTGTTTTAATATCTAGTTTATTAATTTTTTATTCAGTATATATTTTTTTGCTGGTGTTGGTATATGTACATAAAATTTTGTTTCAGCTAAACATTTCAAATATGAAAGGCTCGTATTCCGACTTGGAGAGAAAGATAACGAAATTTTCTGAAGAACTTCCAAAAATTGAAGGGCAAATAGAAATTTTGGAAGCATTAGCCAATACTATGGAAAGAGGCGATTGGGTCTGGAATCCCAAAGCGCATTTGCCTCTGCCCAACGTTGATGTATATCTAAGTAAAGAACCAAAAAATAATGAAAAATCATTAAACGTTCTTAACTTTAAAACAGATCAATTAAATACCGAAGAAAACTTTACAATGGATGTTGCGAACATGTATTCCAGCGTTAATAAGACTTTGAAAAAAGATTGACTAGACGTCGAAAAATGTTCTTGTAATATATCTTTAAGGAATGCGTGTTTTGGTACATTTTAAGTAATAAAAGAGTATTCTATTTCAAGTATTTTATTCATATTGCATTTTAAAGGTATATGTCCTAATAATACATATTAAATAAACCTATAGTTTCTATTAAATCCTTGTTTAGAACTGCGTTCAGGGGACAGAGTGGGTATCTCTTTGCAGAAGGGGTCAAAAACAAACATTTTTAAAATTATTACAATTTTAAACAGAAACCATTATACCTATACAGAGTGTAAAGAGGAGGTTCCTCTGGAGTTAGTGCCAAGAGCCAGAATAATTGCCGTCTTTTTCTCAAGAGGTTGGATGTCTGATTTTGATGTTAGGAATAGCCCGTTGTGGCTGCTAAAAGGTCACATGATTATAAATAAATTAGTATATAACAGAATGTATATGATTTTAATGATCCAAATAATCAAACGTAACCACGATGAGTGCAAGTAATATAATCTTTAAGGCATTTATGAATTTTACTTTTTGCAGTGCACGAATGTTTGCATTCTGTTTTTATTGGGCGTTCAACTAAAAAGTCCCCGACTCCTGAGGCTTTCAACGGATACTTCGTTACAGTTGTAGCATTGCAAATGTTTTGTCTACTTATGTAAAGGCTTTCCCCATCTCCTCTAAAATCAAAATTATTGTTTCTTGAATTTTCTATAAGAAATACTTGTAATTTTGTTGTCACTGAACTGTTGGCTTTCTTGACAGATACATACACTGCTGGATTTATACTAAGACCGGCTACTTCTTCATGCAAGATATCATAAGTACTTCCTATTCTGGAAACAGTGTCCTTAAAGTGGAATTAAAAGATTCGGATTAAATTATTCAAGAACAATATATCACAATCATATTTGTATTCATTATTACTTACTTTCAAATTGTTCAAACTACTTTTAATTCGTGAAATTTCTCTCCGTTTTACGTATCTTTCCCAATAATTTCCAGAAAAATGACCTGTTATTGCTATTATTGATAGCAAAATTATTACTTGGAACAACAAATACTTTAATTGCTTAATATCTGCCATTTTAAGGGAATTTTATAAATTCTGTTTAAAGTTTAAATATTTATTAGTTTACATTTTGTTAAGTTGAAGCCCAACTGACATAAATTATAAGTATTTTTCACTGACAATTAAGACGACTGAATATTTTAGTCCTTAAAAAAAAAGAGTTTTTATCTGATTCCAAAATTTAAAACGCTGAGAGGAGTGCCTTTTGCTCTGTATATTGATTTCTGCCTTTTATTCTAAATTCTGTTGAGTCTCGGGTGTAATTTTTTAAGTAAATTAAGCAAGATCTTAATAAGCTGAACTAAGTATTCTAGGTAATTAATAAAAAATATTCAACCTTTTTTTCATTAAGTTCATATTATTAACATTATCGATTAAAAAAAAGTAGTTCTTTCTATCTTTGTGTCGTATTTTGTTGGAATACAAGTAGCTTTTTGCGTCATTACTTATGAAAAAAAGGAAGAACAATAAATAAAATTGTACACTGAAAACTATTTTTATTGACTTTCTTTTATAAAATTCATTATAAATATAAACTTTTTCATATAGTTTTAACTGCGTTTAGTTTATTTTTAGCATCCATAGATTCGGTGTACACGATCGACATGATAGCTATTTCCTAAAAAAAAAACAACATCAACATCAATTATATACAATTATGGTTATGTCTTTACAAATTTTAAATACCTTTCTCGATATGTTTCGCTGAGGGAAGAATCTACGAAAGAAACCAATTTTCTTGTTTTGAATGGGCGCTGATTGTGTGGTGAGAAAGTCGCGGCTTGTGCACACTGATAGATCTCGTTGTTCCCGCATCTGATAGATGACTATATTTATGATTGGTATTGAGCTCAGTACCCCTAACACTAGTTTGCATCGTCAAACTAATAAACAGTTCCAGTTTGTCATTCATATCCCTAACGTGATACTATTTTGGTTGAATATTTACATATGAACGAATTACTGGAAAATGTATAGTTGGACTATACGAATCCGTGGTAGGGGCACAGGAAACTCACATCGTTCCACCGTGACTTTGTGATGGCTGAGACAGTATGAGAATATTATTTGAGTCTTTTTTTTAATGTTCTTATATCAGAGGAAGCTTCACAACTCATGTTTTTATTTTTGGAACATATTTTCACTTATTGTTTATAAATGTGTCTGGACTGATGTTATATCATGTATAAAGTTTATTGTGAAACTTAATAAAAATGATGTGAAATACAAATATTAATTCTCAGTAAGTTCATCACTAAGTCACGGCACAATAAATAAGGACACGAACTGTCTCTGTTTCTTGGTTACATATAGAATGACGCAGGCACTGGACCTCATCAGACGCAGTCAGACAAGCCACCTCGGCACGGTTTACTTCGTCCTAAAACAATCAATGTATTTATCCACAAAATTAATGTCATTGAATGAGAAGGTTCATTCACATTAAATACACTAAATATTGATACGAATGACTTCTTTAATATAACGTATTCAGCAAATGCTATATAATTTACCGTCATGTGGCCCAAAACTTGGTTTATTTCCTTCAACTCATTGTTCTTATTGACTTTGTTGGGAAGTAATAGGCTTAGTGTAATAACGATGACAACTGTCACGATCGGTAAGTAATTGGATACAGCTGTACGATAAGCCGCGCAGAGATATTTAAAGATCGCTTCAATATATTTTATCATATTGATACGACGTAGACTGGTATTAAGTGACGCGGGATAACATTTGGTGTAGGAGCCTGGAATTTAAATTGGAATATGTCGGAATTGAATATTGCAAAGTGGAATTGTAGGATATTCACAGTTCACTAAACAAGAATATATATATCTGATGAAATTCAGCAACACACCTTTGTATACGTGCCGTTTTGCCATTTTTTTACATTGTTCTTACACCATTATTAAAATTTTGTTATCTTCATCTTTGTGTTGTACTTATGTAGATGATTATTAATTTGACTGCAATGACATTTCCCTTTTTCCATGATATGTTTCTTTTAATAATGTATTAAATTGTATGTCATTACAAATAAATAAGTTTCTGTAAGATATTTATAAGGGTATTTTATTTTTACTGTAAGTTTATTTTAATAAAGGTGGTGTTAGACTTTAAATTTATTTCATTATTACATAGTTATTTATTCCAGTGATCATATATATAAGAAAAACGATTTCTATATTTTGGTGTTGTAACCTCTTTCATATTTTTACAAAGAAATAAAACTTTAATAGAATATACGCAGATACTTTACAAATACTATTCTTGCAAACACTTCGTAAATTGAAATGTTCAAGAGAGTTCAAAATGTTTACTTTCATCCAATATCCAAGCATTGAAAGAGATTGCAACAGTGTCACAGAAATACCCGGAAAACTGCAATAAAAAGTATATTTTCAGGTTTTTGTATGTTGCGTGAAGTTTTCTTGACATTGTAATAATATTTATGTTAAAAGAAACTAAAAACTCCTTCATGTGGCTTATTTTTTGGCTTATGAATCTTTGGATATTATTTTTATTTAGATTATAAAAAGAGTGACAGGAAGCTCATAAAATAGTATAGTTTTTATATGAAACTGAATATAAAAGAAACTAAATGAATTTAAAATAAATGGTATTGAACATAGTGGGGTATTATTTAATTTGAAAATATGTAAAAAATATATATTAACAAATTTATTGAACAACATTATTTCAAACAAACGATTTTGACAGTCACAAAAATGGTGAAATGGTGGATCCTATGCGCTTCCATCAACTTAAAGTTCGAATTTCATTGCCGATTGCTATATATTCTGGGCCCTTTGGGGTCGTCCGATGTTTTTTTTTCGTCATGACAGCACATCGAACAGCAAGAACCTGGCTTAGTCATCGGGGGACATATTTGCAAAGATGGTAAATTACCTGGATAAATTTATTGTCTTTAATCATTCATCTTAGTACAAATAGTTTTATTTTATAAAAAAAAAAAACATCTTAAGTTCATTGTCACATCATAAGCACAAAAGCTATTTTCAAAAACTTTACAGACTGATGATGTGTTAAACTTACTTTTATTTAAAGATCTCTTTCGTACACAAGGTATCATTGTGTGTTTTGACGAAATTGGTGAACTTGCTACTGGAACCCTAAAAACGTTTAAGAAGATACTTTTGTTTAGAGATTTTGAATATTTGGAAATTGTGCATTTTTATTGCGTGTTTGGATTATAATTGTAAAAAACCTTTAATGAGCACATGACCAATTTCATTTTTTTTTGCGATGTTGATTTCGTTCTAATTTAAAACAAAATATTTACCTTGATGGCAAACTTGGAGAAATTCCACTACACCCATGCTGTAAGAAAATATATCAATATAGTACTGTGTATTGTACTTGTTTATACTTATTTTTGTTACAGGCTGTACGGTACTCCTTGAATTTTTTATATTTATAAAATGGAATGACTTTGATTCTAAGAGAAACTACATAATCATCGGTCTGCTATATTAAGTCGTGAGGTACCAGAGATACAGGAAGTTTAGTATATTCTTAGGTCTTTTTAGTACCTTAGAGCACGACGACAGACAGCCATCTCGTAAAATATTATTGAAATTTGACATCCCTGCAGTATTTTTAACCGGGGCCATATTATTTTCCGTTGTTTTGTTATTTCGCTTTTCCATAGTTTTCATTGCCTTGTCTTCTTCTAAATTATTTGAAATAATTTCTTTTTCCATTTTCTCCTCAATCATTGACCTTTTAGTCAGTACACGGTTTTCATTTGCTGCGAATGATAAGGGAAATAGATTTTAATTATAGGATAAAATTTATTATATAACTAAAATGTACATTAATTGACATTTATAGTAACCACTTACTAGTTTCGTTTAAACTGTATGAGAGAATTGATAATAAGGTGTAAAAAATATTAATAATAGAACAATTTAAAATTAACAACCATAGAGGCACAAAATGAGCAACCAAAACAATTTACCATGTCTACGTTCGGGTTTCTCATAACATAAAGTAAGTAGGTAATTCAAGTAACTTTATAATGTGAGGTAGTAATAATTTTTATCTTCATACAACTTAATGTGTCTTCAAATATTAAAAATATATATTTTTATGCTAAAAGTATTTATTGTACCTTTATTGTATTAAACCTATTGCTTGTCTCGAAGAGTAAACATACTACCGTCGATATTAAATTAGTATAATTATATTTGAATAACCAAATATTTTTTACGTAATTAAAGCAAATTAAAAAAGAAATATATAAAGTTCAAATATACTTTTATGAATAGAATGATATGAAACTGATGTATTTAAATACGTTCACATACAATCAAAGCTGTAATAGACCAATGTCGATAATTTTTAAAGCAAAATAATAATAGTAGGACGAAACACATTAGAAAAGGATTAAAAATATTAAAGGTTAGTAAAAATATATTAACGATATATATATATATATATATATATCGTT
>DVQP01001092.1:0-17206 GCA_018231745.1 Danaus eresimus | reverse complement strand
TGCGAGAATTCGTAGATCTATTTCGTTTTAAGTAAACAGAAGTAGCTGATGATTTGATATATTCTATAATGTGATATCATTACAATGTAATCCAGTGTTTGTTACACGATCTAATGTCTGTATGTAATGTCATGTCACTACAGGATCGCCTCCCAGTCCGTCTGTAGACGCGCGGCAGGCGGTAGGCGCCGCTCGCCAGACCCTACTGCTGGCTTCAACATAAATCATCACTGTTTGTTTTCACCTATTACACATATTTGGATGGAATTCTGATAATTGATACTTAATATCATTTAAGTTGTTTTTTTATTTGACCGAGCCTGTTCATGTTATGGCTTAAGTTAATAAAATACTGACATATATTAACAGCCTATGTCAGTGATTTCAGCTCTCTTTGGTTGTGGATTCTTTCCTTTCTGGTACTTATAAAATATGTGGTTATTAATATTAAAGTCTGACGAATATTGTTTGGAGAAATTGAAATAAAAAAAGGATTTGTGGTACCATATAGCGACATTCGATATCCGTGTAACAGCAAAGATATTAGATGAAAGCGTTTTATAAGAATAATCGAATATATATTATGGAGTGCAATGCAGTTCAGCTCGAGTGCTGCTTTTACGAAAATTGAATGTAAATTTTACACACACTTTTAGTTTAAACATCAGCCGACGTGTTTTATTTAACAAGTTACACAACCAGGAGGACATAAAATTACAAAAGAATGGAATGTGACAAAAATATCAATAGCATCTGTCAGTTTGTGTGTGTTTTGAGTGCGATCCGCTCTTAGAAAGTATAACAGTCCTCGAGATAAGTGCTCTCGAGTGCAAACAGCAAACAATATGATTACGACGATGGCCTTCTGAATTTCTAAGTGGGTGGCGGCGCGTGCCCTCTGTTTATTTATTGCTCTATGCATTTTGAATTATACGTTAATATCAAATATTCTTATATTTGTATTCAACAAACAAAGACTTTTCATGGCTTTATTTATTTCCAATTAACAGAATATGAGCAACAGAGCATTCGTATAGGCCGGTAAAGAATTTTAAAAGTGCGATGAGATTAAATTAAATTTCCAAATAGAAATAAAACCATATGAAACAAGACAATTGATAGTATGCAATGAAACAAGTAAATTATATGTATTTATTTAAGAACCTCTGATTCAACGAGACACTAAATGTATTGTTCACGATGAAAACACATTTGTTGTTTGTAATAAAAATAATGCAGTGAATAATTCACTTAACAGTTCACGAAAATAACGAGATGAGAATTCAGAGTTTGGGAAAAATGCAAACATTTTTCTTAAGGGTGCTCGCGTAATGGATATAGATGACGCGAAGACATCCCTGACGCGTAAAATTATAAATTTATTGTTCAGAGATACGAAAGAACGTCCTCAATATAAATAAGAATGATGTGTTTGTTTAACACATTATATTATGAACAAACAGTTAGCACGTGAACGGTTACCGACTGTAGACCGTAGGTGTTGAGAATCATTAATGTTAAACATTGTACACGCAGCTGCATTATTCATGAAATAATTACTAATAGAGTCATATATTATCGCAATAAAATTGGAATTGCAATCGATTTCTTTGCGCACTCGGACGCGTTTCGAAACACTGCACAGAACGTACAGTTATAATAAATTTATAAACCTTTAATTCACAAGTTATCTATCAACGTCCACAAATTACATCAAAACTGTCAGTCAGCGGAGTTGAGCAAGCACCAGGCGTCCATACAGCCTAAGTAGGTTATAATTTACTGCGTCTCTTAATGGAAGGAACGCATTAAAAGCGTCCTAAAACGTTTAACGTATTAATAGAATATGGCGACATAGCGCGGCCGCCAGGTGTCTCCGGTAGGAGGTTGAACGGTTAATGGACGAAGACACTTACGAAATTCGGGGGTGAATGCTATTTTAATACGGCGTGTAACAGAAGCGGAGATACTTTTATAATGATGTTTACTCATTAATGGGAGGAGTTGGTTCTAATGATTTGAGTGATATTAGAAGATTAGCGAGCCTTATAAATAAGATGTTTTGAATGCGAATACATAAAGTGAATACAATTTTATTTGAACTCACCGCAACCACCTCCACAGTCGCTTTAGTAAAACAAGTTCGTACATGAAGCAGGGGGAGTCGTGGTAACCCTTCTACGTTCGAAATAAAATTACTCCGCGAATTAACCGTCAACTTGAACCCCTTCGAATACATTTACTTACCCTACCTTTTTATATTATGATATATTACTGCCGACTGACGGACAATACCTACATCGATATTTTAATGCTAATTTCAGTTTCACCTCATTTTTGTCCATATATTTATTTTTTCAATTTATTTATTCTTCGCTTTCATTATGCGACAGAAAACATACATAAATTATTCATTACCTATACACATATGAAGGAAACTAAAAAATAACTATAAAATAAATACCTCCCGTCACCTGTAGCTCCAGAGGAAACCAATTTAATCCCAAAGTGATGGGGGCAAAAAGCGAAATCCTCTCGAAACTTGTCATAATACAAAATGCACTATACGGCCTTGATTTTAAAGCTTAAAACCCAATACTAGACTGACTACCCTCAAGAGTATAATTCGGAAGAGCCCTTGAGATGGTGGCGCTCTCCCGCGGGAGTTACTCTAACAATTTGCAAAAAGCTTTAGGGTTGTCGGTAATAAACATTTTACTTTACGATGTGTAGTTTAAGGGCAACAGTGTTGGTTAGTTAATCGTTGAAAATTGTCAAGTCCCAACTCACCTTTCCTATCGATCGAATGTAAAATAAAATATTTTTTTACATTCAGAGAGATTAATTATAATTTTAGAAAAAATATCACAAAAACAAAAAATAATATTATTACTTTGTATTAACTATACATAAGATTCAGTACAGATATCAGGTATTTATGTAATATAATATTATATATAGTTCTCGTAGTACACCCCTGTCTGTCTGTCGGTGTGCCGTCTGTTACGACACAAAGCAAACATCTCTTACCGAGCATGTTTTGACTCCGCCGTTTCCCGCCTATAAATCACACGCCTAATGTATTGAATCGAAGCAGCCAGTGTGTAACCACCTTTATCTATATCACAGACAACAACACATCCTAGTGACAGTGGATAGAGTTTAAAATTGCGTTTCACGAAAATCTAATCACTATAGTGACACTCTCTTTAGTTTTTCTTGCAAAAAAAAAATAAATTCTAATGTGATATATCAAGGTTGATATTTGGTTGGGTTTAAAAATAAATCTGCAATCCGATAAAGCTGGTGAATTTAGTAAATTTTGAAAACGAAGTCTCCTTCGTTGCCTTGTGCTGTTGTGCGTCTATTAGAAGGTTCCTATTAAAGGGAGATAAGGTTCTAAATTCAACTTCTTGCCGAGAATTAGCGCGTTTGCTTGGTTGCAAAGTTCAATCCACATGAAAGCTTCCAGATTAGTGTTTGATGACATCATTATTTTTCCGATGTACTCGAGGGTGCTGCATAGACCCGGGGCTCGGGAGTGATCGTATTTTAATTCATCCGTCATTATTCTGTGATTTATTGATGGAATGTAATAACGTAAATGGGCGAGTTTTTTTTCCAATGAATTAAAAAGTTCTGCAAATAATTTACCTACAGTGAAATGAGTCGTACATTTTGTGTTTGTTGTGACATTTATATGTTTAAAAGCCAGAGTTACACGAATTTTAAATATTGTTGAACTCCTACACAAACTTCTGTTCCAGTGCTTGTATGGTGAACAACGTTCTACAATACATGTAACTATGAGTGTAACACCATTGGCCGCTTCATATAACTGAACAAAACAAAACAACTGATTTATTTCCTAATAACCATTCTAAAGTCTTCTAAATCTCGTAAAGCTCATGGGACTGCAGCATCCCTACGCTACAAAAATTAAAAGCAAACAAAAATAAATCTTATCACAGTCAGGATACGGATGTTATCTTATTTCAAATGAACTTTAAGTAGCGAAATATCAATGTTTTAATTTAATATTGAAATAAACCTTATCATGTATGGCATTGAGTCGTCACGGAACGCAACATAATACTGTAACAAATAACAAGGAATGCCCCTTGTTTCAATTTTCCAGACCAACGATCCCAAACGAGCCGGAGATCACTTCTATATAACAGATAGGTCTTAACTTGCAGCGCCAGCAAAAATATAATTGACTTTTAAAGTTGCTATCGTGTATTAAATATTAGTACGAGTCTCTGTTCATAACTTTTACGAAGCTGAGCCAATATTAATGAAACATTAATATTTGTAACCTATAAAGTAGAGATGGACAGATGAAGCTAACGTATATGACATAATGAGATATAAGTACACTAATAATTATATCTAAATTCAATAAGAGCAGAACACTGAACTGGTTTATATTACAATTATATATTTAATATTGTTGAGAAGTTATTTAAATCCTCTCAGAAATATTCGTAGCCAGAGATATTCACAGTACAACTCAGAGTACAGAGGGTTGTAATACCCACCCTTGGGACTCGTAACACGAGATAGACGAACAGACAGCACGATTTGTAGCAACATAACACTACAGCTAACAACTCCGACGTACTACAAATACGTTGAATATTGATCTAACTTACATTAAGAGACGATACTGGAAACACACGCGATGGATGCAGACTTCCGAAAAATATTTTAAAGCTGAATAATATTAATGCTTTAAAAAATAATGATATGTGGAACCACAGCGAAGCAGTGGAATATATCGAACAAACATATAAGTATATATTATTTTATATACTTATAATACAAGTTATTTGACATATATAGAATTTAGACAAATGTGTGATGTGATTATCAAACAGCAAAACTTTCATAACAATCAGTCAAGAAGGCGAAACGAACATGGTACAAACACGAGAGAATCCGATGCGTCTTATTTCTACCTGTGTACGCGTGTAAGTTAAATTTAATATAAAACATCTTCAGTAGGTGTAATATAACAGTAAATTGGTCTTGGAACGCATCGCGAGTGACTCACGCGAGGTCTATTACGACTAGTATTGATTTCAATGTAATCAATTCAAAGAGTTTACGATCCTGAACTTTAGCAGAACTTATTTATGAATCATTCTGCATCAGAAGCTATTCCTTGATGTAAATAATGCCTATCTCCTAGTTGGATCTCTAGTAGTTAAATGTTACTTCACGTGATACATTAAAATACCGTAGACCTACATTGAAAATATCATTTTAAACAAGGATTTCGACTTACAGTATTCTGTACAAAAGATCTGTGCGGATAATAGTGCTGTTCAAGTCAGCACATTGTTGTTAGAATATTGAATATTTCGTTTATATTTATTTTGGTAGTTGTGAAAAGGAACTAATCAATGTGTATATAAACAAACACTAAACACAAACCTCCCGCTTTCTCTCTCTCCGTGGTATGTTATTAGCCACAGTCTACCTTCCACGCTATGATAGTCCGATGGTATTCACCGTTAATTGTGCATTAACTAACTTACCTGTGACATTATCAAATCATCTCTGATCTCTGTAGGTATGTAAATAAGTTAATACGAGATTCCCGCGAGTTCTAAATGTTATCTGCGATCGTCTGTAGGGTGAACATGATTCGTTTTGTTTTAAATCATGAAATTTTTAAGGTGTTATACATTCATTCGTTATTAATAATAGTATTTCGTAAAATCCGTCTAATATATAATAAAGTGTAATGAATAAAACAAATTTCAGGAAGTAAATATAACTAAGGAGTCCTTGAAAGTTTTACCTGATGGTTAGTCGAGTGCTGCAGTTCATATGCAGTATTAGTTACACGGTAAGCTCGGATTTCGTCAACTTACCTGGAACAGATAAAAACACAATTTACAGCACACCGCACTCGAAACGGCAACAAATTATCATCAAAATATTGTGTACGGGTGTACACGAACCAAACGAGCGCGGTATTTGTCACACTCAAATTACTCGGTTTGATATATATTGTAAGTAAACTTTATATTAAATACTTCAAATAAAAAACAATATCAATAATAAATTTTCAATGCAAACATTGAACTGAGACTTTATTGATATATTTATTACAACCGTTTATTGCATTACAACTACGCGTATCATCTTTTATACGCACATTCGTATATTTTATTATAGACGCTGTTTTTATTTTCAAACCTATATAATTGGTCATTTTCATTTGAGTCATAGATACATTTTTGCATCGCAAAGTTGTTATTCCTCATACTTATTGTTTAAATTCACTAAAACTTTTTATGATTACAATTGATCGCATGCAAAATTGTTACACAATTTTTAGCCGAAATTAGTAAATGAGTTACAAGTTGCATATAAATTCGTGAATCTCAATTATAGTCACTCTAAACAAATGATAGCTCTAATATTATCATCTATCTAGAATAAACGAATTTCAATGATTGATGATATAAAGATAATGTGACTATATATAAAGATTTTAGATAATTCAGTAATAAAATGATAAGTCAATTAGAATTACAGCTTATTTATCAGGAGTGGGTTGTAAGGACAAGGGGATGGTTCATTTATTGTGAGGTTTTATACGTGTCGTAAATAACATACGGTTAAACATATTAACATTAACATTTCACTTCTTAATTACCTTATTTGATGCCATAAAAGAATCTCCAAGATTTTTATTTGAATTCTGTAGTTATTATAAAATTATAGTAAAAAAAAAAGTATATCTTATAATAGAATCGAAATGTTGAATATATTATGATTTGTTATAATGACGATAAATAACGTCAGCGATCTCCGTCACCAGCTCACCGAATAAAAGGAGACAAACCAACAGACACTCAGACAAAGGAACACATAAATATATCAAAAGGAAAACAATAGGAGACATCGAGATATCGAGGCAACGCATCACACACCGCTCGCTACCCACGGGCATATATCAAAAATGGATACAAAAAATATTTTATAAAAGAAAAAAAAAACAACAACACGATAAAGCGAACGTCGAAAAAAATACGTGATGGGCATTAATTAAAACGGACCCACGACCAGGATTCCAGAAAAACAAAGAAGTTAAACAAACCTTCACAGTGGGAGCCCTCGCAATGATCATCATCTCACATTTTTAATCATCGGACCAAAAAAATATACTCCGATGAGATTTCGACGTTACCAGAGATCGGACAGAGTCCAAAATCGATCGCCCACGTCGGTGTGGAGCTGTTAAAGAATATTTTTTGGTTTGTTTGTCACCGTTGTTTTAATGGTATTACGCATTGAGGAAGGGTTATCTCGCGGATCCGATCTCGAGGCAGGTACGGACCAAGATTGATTGGACACGACCCGACGTTTTTATGGACACGACTCTCGGGTGTCGACGACATCCGACTCTGGACCACGGCTTATTAAATTAGTTAGATCTATCAAAGCCTTAACGACTATTAACGAGGCTCTCATAGAATACGATTATAATTCTACATCTCCGATTAGGCATTGGCTTGTAAGAGCGCGGATTACATTTATTATGTTGCTTTGATGTATTACTTTGACATCTATGTGTCATTATTATTTAAATTAATTCGAATACACGTGGCTCGGGCGAGCCGGATAACAGGTATTTAGAATTTAATAAAGCTTCGTTTTCGATTTTAAAACTATTTTTCTTTTAAAAATAATGTAGGCCTTATAGCTTTATTTGGACATTTAACATCAAATAAAAAATATAAAGAAATAATGATAAATGAATCGTTACTTTGGATAAACTGCGCGGGCGCACTACAACAATACTTGTCAACACAAAGTCATTGTACCTTCATAGTACGGGCGGGGTTTGACAGACAAACGAACAAAGGAGCAACCGCTTTTAGCGGTTAGGGAGAATTAATATATATAAAAAGCTCGTAATAAAAAAAAACTTTTTATGCACTCATATTTTGATTGTTTTATAAATAGTTTATTACACAAAGGACTCAAATTGCAGACAAAACTAAACGCTCAAAATTTACAAGTGTCATAAAAACCTTTTATACAACAGAGACATTAAAACAATCTGATTTAATATGGCACATTTTAATATATGTTTAACATTAACGCAGAAAACAATTCTGAACATATGAGATAATATTAAAAAGGGTTCGACAACAAAGTGTACAATTCTCTTCATCCAGGTGAGGCGGTAAACAAACAATCTGAACGGCATAGAAGACTTCAAAAGACGGTCCTTAGTTAAAATCTGATAGCGAGACAATGCAATATAACATTACCGCCAAACATTATATAAAAGTGAACAAAAATGTGCAAACAATACTCAATGGATATTTAAGACGGGCTTTGGATTCAAAGGGATTTCGTTTTGTTTCTGAACGGCTTTTATAAATCCGAATGTTGAGGTAACTGGATAGAAAAGGTCGAGTGGCAGTGCCAGCGTTCTTTAACGTTGGTATAGCATTATGTATATTATTACCTAACCGAAAGTATCCTTTAATAAATATTATTTATAAGACATCGACGTATCACACCGGGAGTTGTAGGAAGCTCGTGAGATATTAAGCCGATCTAGTTTCATAGGTGTCCGCCCGCACTTTGAGCAAACCTTTTCGCCAGCCCTATTCGTCCTGAAGGTCTTTTCACCGGTCGGCGTCTCTTTGTGCAAGTCTTCTCAAGGCGTCTGATCGTAATATCGAGTAATGGCCATTTTTTTTGCGCAAGCGCGATCAAAAGGCGGCGCCCGATCTCGCGCGCACGCCCAGACAATAATCGAAAGACATTTCTATAAACAATCATTAATATATAATGCAATGAATCAATAAATCACATTTGTTTTGTAGGCTTTTAAATATTAATTATTCAAATATTATTGGCGGGCATAAATAATTACAAATACCAAATTACCTCATGATATTGAAAAGATTTTAATGTTTGTTATATAAACGTGTCAGCCTTTGTCTAAAGCATTAACATATTTTACGATCGTCTGCAACAAAATCTGATAACGTCGCTCCGATGAAACTCAACCGTTCTTACGCGGTGTTTGATTGTCCGTGAAACACGATGGATGTTCTAAGATGAGGGGATCTAATAGAGAGGACGCGGATGTTCGCAAAACTACTTAAAATATATTTAGTAATAAAAGAAAACTAATAATAATTGAAATGATAAGTAATCCATACACATTATGTGCAACAAAATTCTTATTTTTCGTTATTTATATGTTATTGGCATATGTATAATTTCCAAATCTAAAAGGATATTTTTTCTAATAGCAGGCCGTCGTGAGCATGTAAGCGTGTAACTTGAACCAGAGTGCATGCATTATGCAGTGCAACAGACCATTCACATGCACCAGAGCCGACGTAATGCCGACGGCGCCGAGGAGATGGCTCGCCATCAGTTTATAACATGATTATTCTTTGTCTCTGATGACCAACAATGTAATATTGGCATCTCTTATACCTGGATAATGTCATATGTAGGGAGCACGTGGGCGGCGTGCGTGGACTACGCCCAAGGTGGCTAAGACAAAACAAGACCTAACATAAATTGTACGAAGTGATTACATTAAGCGCGCAATGAAAATAAACTTAACTTTTCATTATGTGTATAAACATCGATGGAATTTTCAATTGATATTTATCTTTATTTGAAACAGGACACTCGGTAGTAACGACCTAGGAAAATATTAGCGTATACAATTTTCTTAATGTCGGTGTCGCCCGAGGCCTTTACAGTTCGCACCGAGTCACATTATTGTTTTAAAGTATAGTCAGAATTTTCTGTTTATTTTGTTGAATTCCTTTATTAATGTTGTTTATAAAGACAACACTCGGCATTTGTATGCAGATGTTAGTGATTAAGACCTCCGAGGCATAAATACCGAGCCGATATTAATACCGCCGCCGTTAAAGGAACTCGATTATTGTTCTTGCATTTGTCATATGAGAGCTACATTTATAATAATATACTGTAAGATGTTTGAGATAAGCAGATCTTTAAAATCTATAATCACCCTTAAACTACCACCTCCTTCAATCTATTTATAAATTAAGAGAATATTTTATGTAACGTTTTCTTAACTCATAAGAAACATTGTTTAATTGTTATTATATAGAGGTGGTCAGAAACATTCCACTACTAACAGGGAGTTATAAATAACTAAAAAATAGTAAATAACATCTTGCGGAGTAATTAAAACTATCCAGCGTCATCTATAAAGTATCTAGGAGTCATTTCACAGCTTTCTGTGAAGGAGCACCCCGTTGAGATTTTATGCGAGTGATCAGGTCCGTGGGCAGCGCTGCGTTTACTTGTTTATGAGTCAATTATACAGCATACCACTACTGAATAGTAAAATACTTATATTTATTCAACAAAGCCTTGAAAGGGACACATAAGGATACCGTCACCACATACCTACATTCTACATGTATACGGATTCTTATTCAAGGACACACGGTATGTATTACATACATGTGTAACATTCACATTTCGGCGGTCCGACATTAACGAAGACATACATACGAATACTAATCTACAAAACGATCACGCCGTAATCCGGCACAGCCGCGACACGCTCCGCCCATCGACAGAGTGCGAACGACTCGTCCCACTCCGACACTACAATACTTAATTGCTACCAATTACACATGACCCGAGAGTAGTCTATGTATGATTACTTTATTATAATAGCACCGAAATGAAAATGTCTCCGTGATATGGGACCTAGGATTTAAGCTCACTAAATTATTGGTTGTAAAATTTTTATGTGAGATGCATTCCACCAAAGTTATGGGTATTCATAAAATGTACGGAGAAGAGATAAAGTCCGTCGAAACAGATGTCACCGCGAGATGTTCCCTGGGTGTCGCTGACAGCTGGCGACAGTATATCATAGCATCGAACAAATCCGAGGATTAGAGACGATTAGCGAACAGCGATTTGTGGCCGTGATGATGCACAGGCTCGACATACATTATACAGGCCGTTACACGTTTAAAACGTCGCTCTCTTTGGTAATCCGCATTAATCCTGATATATTTCTTAATTTTTTTTAAGTGAAATAAGACTTGATGACAACGCTTCATTGCTAAGCAGTTACTGATTGATGTGTAGATACTATAATATAACATTTATAACATTCTGCTATGAATATTAAATACATAGTTATAAAGAAATTGAAAATAATCATAAAATATTTGTTAGTGAGATCGTTGTCTACATATATATAATGTAATAAACATTACACGTATAGTATTGATAACGAAACAAATATCTCATTTGACGCAGACCAATCGTCACACTGAGACGGATCAGAGCACGTGCCACCAGCCAAACAACAACATAACTCGCTGTATATTAGATCTGACTTTGAAAAAACTATTTTTATTTGAGAATCGTTGCTGTGTATAGTTTCTTATATATTTTATTTGTTTGTAGAATTCAAAATTTAAAATTACCAAATAAATATAAGTTTTTAGTCACTTCACTAATCTTGGTGTTGTTATTTTGACTTTCTTGTTTTGTTATTTCAGAAATAAAAAATATATCGACTTTCATTATATTTATGTTAAATAAAGTGGGAAAGCGAGTTGTTGAATCAGCAGTAAACCCATACCTATATCTGGACACATACAATGAGTTGTGCTCTCGTATGATTGAAATATATTGAATAAGATAATGTTTTTAAATGGTGTATATTTGTATGATCACACACAACAAATGTCATTTTCTTTTATAAAATAATCATCAAATAAAGTGATGCATTCCATCGGTCGTAATCAGATCAGGGAGCACTCCAGCTAACCCAATAACTACGACGGAGACGCAAATGAAAACTAATGTCAGTAGGGGGCGCTGTCGACCGGAAGTAATACGGCGAGTAATCGAATATGATACGCCCCCACAAACATACATCATAGTATATCTGACAATACCTCATGGAACTATTCAAATATATTAAAACATTCAGCATTAAATCATGTGGCCGCTTGGACAAGGACTCAATCTCTCTGAAGATATTCAATACAGATTAATGATAAGGTTTTTCAAGTTTTAAACGCATACAACGTCCTACAGATAGACACTAACAATATTTCACAATTATTGCATTAGCAACAACTAGAAGTATATGTATGCTCTGGTAACATTACTCTATATACTACGGCTACAACAAATATTGTAAACCTGCCATCCTGTGAAGCCTCGTTGAAAACTATTATAATTAAAATTAGATGTTAGTATTTGCACTACCTAAAATGTACATCACCAATCGTCATGTCTGTGTTATAACAGAGGGATCTCGGGACGGAGTAATCAGTTTGTGAATGCAGTGTAATCTCGTTACAGAGCCGACCCCGGCTCATTAGATCGACTAATCGAATTTAGATTTCATTACCGGCGACCCTCTATTATTTTTAGGGTCTATGTTCTGTTTGTCGATATGGAAGCCCCTCATGATCCGGTTCCTTGTTTATTATTAAAGTTACTTAGTAATTAGTGTATCAAATTATATGATCATGATTAAAAATCGTATTAAATTTTATCTTCAATTATCTAGTTTTATATAATGATCGTGAAACAATGTTTTATTAGTTAATATGGCTGAATTAATATTACAATACTAACAAACTAAAGGCTAACATGAACGGTCGGTATGATCAAAGGATGAACGCTGCGCCGGCGCACAATTCTCGCGTATTGATTGATAAATCAATGAAGCGCTGCAATTTTTACAACGTTGTCAATATACGAGTATATCCGTGTATATATCCCTATATAGTATAGTATATGTATATAATATTTTTAATGTAAATCAAACATCCATAAACTAAGTTGACTTAAGTGAATGAATTGTTTTTTAATATACATAATGTAATGCCTTAAAAATATATACAACAAAATGCACTAGATACATATTTATATGGCAACGCACCAGCAGTCATCTCTACATAGTATGTACATACGTAGTCGTCGTAAGTTTGTGTGTTGATTAATAGAAGAACCGCGTCCGAGCGCCTCACATACATTATTATAAAAGCATGATTTATTATTACAATAAACGGTCAAATTGATTGAGCGATTGAGAAATCGCAAATAACATTGATTCATGACTTAGAGCGTGAGGTACAGCAACAATGTAACGAAGAAGTAGGGAGTGTAGTGTTTAGAAAACTGTATGACTGGAACATTTTATAAAAATAATATCTGTAACAAGTTTCAATAAACAAAGCAGAAGATTATTGCTCCATGTGGAAAGATAATAAGTTTGTGTAAAAACTTAATTTACGATTATGACATTTGTGTTAATTTCCCATTGTGTAACTGAAGTGTCTCGTGCCATTCGCTTCTGACTGTTTTGATATAATTAAAGATGTACATTTTTGTAGCAAATTATTTAAAGAAACCGCGCGGTGATTTCAGCTCATTAAAAATTAAGAAATTTTCAACACGTCCTATGGTAGGGGCAAGTTTCCCGTTAAGGTCAGCCCTTGAGATTCTTCGGTTGGTCGCCTGCTCGGGTATTTTAATGGAGGAGGATGAGGCGCGGATGAAGTTATTATTGTCGACGGTTTTTTTCGACTGCTCCGAATAGCATCGAGAAAATTCAACGGAAAAATTCTTGCAAGTCGAACGTTTTACTATCCTTAAGCATTGTTAACATGTAAAATAATATAAAGAACAACTTAACGTCAAAAATAACGTAGCCGCAAGTCAACATGCAATATACTCGTATTCTCTATTATAACATAGTATAGGTTCTTGTGTGAGAAGTTGGTGTTTGGTGCTCGCAGTCATAAAATAAATCCCACTTGATTGTATCAGGTCTGGCCGCGTCTTTGTAAAAACGCAATGTTTTAATTCCGACCTCAAGGGAATCTCGATCGTCGCCAGATAATTCTTTTTTTTAACTATATTATTTTTTAAACACTAGCCCGTCGGTATGCGGCCGGCCGGAGTATTTATTTTGGATTTAAGAATTCCGTGAATACTCACATTTCTTGTTTAATTTTTGTTTGTTTTCGTTTTTTTATTTCGTGTTCGATATTTATGCGTTGATTGTTTGTATAATAAGTTTCAATATATGAGAAAAGCAGTCCTTTACAGAAAAGATAGTTTTAAATGAGACAGGTTTCAGTGAAAAAAAATTATTTAATGAATATGTATATATAATATTATAGGTTATTTATAGATAGGCCACATATATTAATGTATGTAAATTTTTAAGTTATACATAAATACATTCAAATTTAATGATTCTCTAGCGGATCTCTGATCATTTGATGGATGAAGTGTTCCTACACACAGACATACATATACATACGTACGTATATGAAGATGTATGGATTGTAATCAATTATTATATGAGTTAGGCTTTCTAATAAATAATGATAAAGAGGCGCGCCGTGTACGTTTTATAAGGTGAATTAAATGTAATAATTTTTTTAGAATAACATTTCTATTAAAGAAGCCATCCGTCTTACAAACAGACGATAGCCTGTTAAGAATAATGGGGTATTATCGAGCAATGTAAATTAAGGAAAATTTCTGTAAGTTAAACTAATTGTCATCAGATCTCAGCCTCCCTGTCAATAGATTTTTTTCAACGAAAAATAAAAATATAAAAATTGCATTCATCATGACGAGAATCGCCACAATCATCTCACATGTATATGCGTTATCAAAGAGGTACAAAAATATTTTTATTTTAGTTATACTTTCTATGAAAACAAGATTTAATATAGAATATCATAAAAAATACCCCGAGTCTGTCCGTCGTGTCGGACACCGTTAATGGTGAGCGATTATTTCAAACAGATTAAACTGACTGAAAGCAGTTTAATTTCATTTTATATGAATATTTAGAAGACATAATTATGGAGATATGCGTTTGTATTTATCTTCTAGGACTGAGTTTCCTTCGCATCGCTTCTTTGTAAGTGAGACGAGATGACAGGAGATCTCGTCGGCTTTTTGTGGTCATGATTAAAACATGGGACACATGTCCGCATCATTGTGTCGACACGCAGTCTCTGTTTTTATCTAACGCGTACAACACCATTGTATTGTACCGCGATTATTGTTATTATTGACATTATCATTTAGATGCTGTAAAAATGTAACATATATGGTGCCGTTTAAATTAAAGCTTTTTGGGACGATCAATTCATAAATATTTAAGATTTATGTGACAGTTTATATAAGTATCTAATATTAAATAATCTTACAATTGTTTATTCACTCTAGTACAAGAAGTATAACTGGCTGTGAAATGAATATTTCAATAAACAATATCAAAAGTCTTCACCAATTATATTTTGATGCACAATTTGAGGAGTTTTTCTTTTGTCAAGTATCTAAGATATTTTTGGTTAATTTGTATATTTAATTTTTGTTAAAATATCTTCAATTGGTATTGTTTGAAGTGAGATTAGTTTGTTTTAGGAGAAAACCAAACTCGCGTTTGGTATATTATCAATATTCCCAAATCTCATACAAAAACATTACGTTACTGATTGCTGTGTCTGTTTCACAAGAACTTTAGCTTAATAAATAAATATGAACCCTGTAACGACATAACGTATCGGTCACAAAGTTAAATGATTTCTTAAGAACTCAAACCAGCCAACAAAAACTATCATATTGAGAATAAATAACAACTATTGTTTAATTTGTTTGTCGAAGAATTTTCTAAACAAGGCATTTTATAATGAGATCATAGATTTTCGCGAGACATTTAAATGAAACTCAAAAATTTTCGGATTACTACGCGATTTTTTATTAATTTTATCTATATATATTTTAAAGGCATTTTATCGTTGTTCAAGTGATGTAGTCAGTGAATGGTGAGATTTCCTTACGAGCAATGACTCAATCTTTACACTGGATCATATACATATACAAAGATATTATACGTAGCAAGACTAGGGCACCTTTATCATATTAAATAGTTGTCAAGAGAATAACAATTTTCCAATAAGACTTCAGTTAACTTAAGATTCTCACTCTGCCATTTAAATTATCATAATATTCTATGTGGCTCGTGCGTGAAAACGATACAAGAATACATACAACTTGCCCAAAATTATTATATTCCTTATTGTTACTGATTTATTAAGAAAAACTGCGTTATTGACAAACACTAAATTTTAGCATGAAAAATTTATGAAAATTTACATTTAACTTGATTACTTGTGGATAAATAAGTTCAGTTTTCCATATAGTTGTATATGGAAAACTAAACTTGTTTATTTAAACATTAAGTAGTTAAAAATTTCATTTTCAAATCGTCAGCCATTTCTTATTATTTGTAACTATTTAAAACTAAATTCTCTTGTATAATCTTTAAGAACAGTTTTCCGACATCGATCAAATCAGTGTGCAACTGAATGCAACTTAAGAGGCGACTCAAACAATCGAATCGAATTCAGAAACAAACTGGGAGAGTGAAGACTGATTCTAACATAACGAGAGACATTATGAATAACGTAAATCATTTTACTATTTGTATTTTGTATGAAGGTTAAACTTAAGTATTATCATAACAGGTTTTAAATCTTACATATAAATAGATTCTTTTTTTTTTTACTGCAACATATCATGATGGTCTAGATAAACTTTTAAAACACTATTTGATTGTTATAGATAGTGTTTTCGGCACCTATTATTGCCATTTTTTATCTCGACATTACTCCCTTTAATATACAGAGTCTAGGCTAGGCTAGTTTCTTAGTCATATGTAAGTCATAATAATTGTTTTGAGATCCCGTTGTGACTTGTTATCACTCGTCGTTTATAGTTTGTCCTGTTTGCACGGTCGAGAGACAGCCTTCTGATTTATAATGTATTGTTTGTGAATTCCGACTTGAGATTAAAAGATACATATAACCGAGGCTAACGAGACGAAACTTTTATCGATGTAGAATAGACACTGCGTGAGTAACAAAACTAAAATTATCAAATGTCTATTTAAACTATAAAGACATAAAGTCCTTAAATATAAGTAGTATAGCATCCATTGAAATTCATAGACGTATTAAACAGAGTTAATTAAAAAGTGTCTACTTCCTACTACGAATTACTTACGAATGTTAAAAGATAGAAACAAACTTACTAAGTAAAAAAAATAAGTTTTTAACAACTGCATTGCATTACCAGATCATAAGAGCACGCCACTGAA
>DVQP01001091.1:0-17209 GCA_018231745.1 Danaus eresimus | reverse complement strand
ATATTTTTTCTATGAGAAATATGTCTTGAATTTTGTGATTTTGTTTTTTACAATATTTTTGGATTTACAACTCATATATTGCGATTTGTATAATGGATTTGAAACACCTTTACTGTAATATTGTAAGAATAATGAGGTCAGTGTGTTTGTTGATATGAGGATTATTTCACATGAACTTATTAAATGTTATCTGAAGGTATTTAGTTTTTGATAGAATCGAATCTGAATTTCTAAAGTTTGTAATTTTTATTTACATATTTATCCTTTGTGTCCATTTATATATTAAAATATACAATTATTTCAGACATTGTATTCTTCATATTCCTATATCAGCGATGGATCTACAAAGTTGATCACAAGAGAGTCAATGAGTTTGGTTTCTCCGGGGAAATGGAACAGCAGAGACAAGTGGATGGTAATGGCACCCTTGCCATTGAGGGACAGGAGAAAGCTGATAAGAAAAATGATTAAGTATTAGTAAAATTGTAGCTAGTATTTAATAATGAACAGCTAAAAATTATATGTAACTGGTGGATGTTGCTTAACAATTTCTTTTTATTGTTAAAGAAACATATTATATTTCATTAAGGTTTTCATGGATATAATTTTTATATGTCTATGCATTTATGTACTGTAGAATGTAAATTGCTACAAGTCTTATCATGGATGTATTTTGCTAGTATATAAATTAATTTAAGACAATATTGTAACCAATTTTCATTATTAGCACAAAATAATTAATAAAATATTGTCATATAATACCATAGAATATCCGGAGAACTGCACCTAGTATATTAAATTAGTGAAAATTATTTATTAACATTGTTTTATGACTTCTAAAATTCATAATGATATTTGTTGACATTGTATTTTATTATTAAAGTTTAAGTGCTATCATGTTTTTATCATGTTCTACATCTCTTTCAAGATTTAACGTTTATGTGTTTACTGATAGTACAATAGTTATGTGATTTGTTGAATGCATATTTTAATTTATATATAAATGGAACAATAATTTAAAATGATACTTTTGTGTGTTGTGGGCGGTTAAATAGCTAGTATTTTACATATTTCTCACTTAGACATATTCATGTTTACATTATATAAAATGGAATATTTATGATACTTTTAGGGTATTTTCTTTAAAGAATTTCAATTATATTCCATTGTCATTGATGATATGTTTGGATTCCTTGGCCAAGACTCGTCAATGGTGATTTTGGTGTTCCACATTGTAATCTTTTCTTGATATGGTGTTTCACTGTTGCCAAGCAATAATATGGCTGTTTATAATTTAGTATGTGTGAATGTGAATATAATGATTAGACAAACTTCTTTTAAATGACTTGATTTCAATAAGATTTCTATTATTAAATTAATTAATTTTATTAACGTTATTTAATTCTTATTAAAATGTTTACAAGTTCTGGTATTTGAAAATTTTCTTAAGTTACAATTTAGTTTTAATTCCAAACAGTTATTGTTTGAAGTATTTAGTCTGTAGCTCAATAAATCGTTGTTGCAAAATTGTTTTATTTTTGAGTGTTTTTCCTATAATACGTAGCTGATAGAAATATATTAAGAAATTTGTTTTTTTTTTAATAACATAAAACTTCTCAATAAAAAAATGTGTGGTGTCCTCCTGTGGGGAAGAAGTCAAACTTCATTATGTTGAAATCAAAACGAAGGGGTAGAAATTTATTTTTATGCAAATTTTAGTGTTTCTTGAAGACAAGCTTTCTTAACATTGCTTACAAGTCACAATTAATTGCCTGCATACGTTCGAGCGCCAAGTATTCGCTCTGTTTCTTTATGTCCTAGGGGCGTTAAACATTTAACGCAACCTTGTCGGTAGTCGCATAAGACGTTTCGCTGCAATAAAATATTAACAAGATGGAAATAATTAAAATATTCAATAATCTATAATCATCAGATTTTATTTATAACCATTGATAATTCCAAAAAATACAACATTTTTAATGTATGCCCAAAAAGGTTTTCAACCAATACAGACTTAGTCTTTGTTTGTTTTTGATGAAACTTATAGTTACTAGAATATATTTAGGTTCCAATTTTTTATTGAAATTTAGAGTACATTTATAGAAACATGGTTGAATGTCCAGATAAAATATTAAAAATTTACAAAAATCGTACACAATATCGCCTCCGAAATGTAAATGGTGGTACGATAAAATATAAGAGTGAAGAGGCCTTCAATATTGAAAAATACTAATTTTTTTAACAGCTCGTGTTTTTTCCCTAATCTTTACAACATTTTATAAGTTAAAGTTCAATCGCATCAGAAATCGAAGATAACATTATAAGAAAATATCCACAAAGCCATATCATCACATACACATACACTAAACACTCACTACACCAGTAGTAGCACTAAATTTTTGTATATCACCGTGAAAGGTTCTCAGTTGACATACCCACAGATATAAATACATGGCTTTTAAGTACTTATTCATTTTAAGATAATATATTGTTTTTTTAGAAGCGTGCTTAAATATACCTGGGGTAATATTCAAAATATATTATATATTTTTTGAATAAGTTTCTTTACATCTAAGTCGTCTTCCAAATACGTCGCAATGGTATTCCTATGTAGCTCATTAATTTGTTCCATCCTACTTTTATAACCAACACATGAGACACATGCATTTGAATAATGAAAAGAAATGATAGTAAAGAAAAACTATATTCGATTTTTCATATAAGAAGCAGCTACTTAATTTTTTTATTTACAATGACATTTTGAGTTTTGACATTTCTATACACTATTTGAGACCATAGGCCATAGAGTTGTAGCCATTGGTTTAATACTAGAATATATTTATTATACAACATTATAAATTATTATCTGTTCGGACAACCCGGTGCCCAATGTCCGAAGGCGCCGCAACGATAACATCTTCCGTATCCTCCATAGAAAGAGCCTGGTATTCCTGTCACGAAATTGGTACTGCTTAAAGAAGATTCACCTGTCAATTAGATTTACAGTTATATTTTAAATCCGGCTCAACTTGACTACAATTATTTGGAATAATAATTGACACGTTTTGTTAAATTAAAAGCGGCCTTAATTACTACTTATTAGATCAGTTCTCTGCCAGTGAAGGTTGGATTGAAATCGGTTCAATTCATTCAGAGAGATAATCAGAAACATGTCATCTTCGTACGAAATAGAGACAGTTTAATTCATTTGATGGTATAGATTTCTCATCAAGTTACTTTTTGTCCTTGTTACTTAAAACTACAATCTTCCTTTCAAACCCTTAACTAGGTTTAATGCCTTGACTCGTGATGTAGGGCAAAACTTTTTTTTATAACAAACAATTACCTATTGTATCAACATCGTAGTCCTGCCAGTCAGATCCACTGTTGGAATAGGTATGGTCGCTGAGTGAGCCGTAGTCGAAGAAGCTATATAAGAATATAAATAAAAATGTATTTATATTTAAAACCAGTAATTATTTTGTTATTTTGTATACAAATCACGAGAATTCTAAAATTGTAGACTAAGAAACTTCTATAAAGTTAATACATTAAAACCTATAAACCAAATTGTTTAAAGAAATCATTAATTTTATAGAAATTATAACTGCCTAACTTTTGATTGTAGATTAAGTTATATCTAGGTTCTATTTTTGTCTGTAATATATAGTTTTGTCATCAGTATGTTGTAAAGTGTACTGACTGATGTTTCAAGGTCATAGATGCAAGTTTTATCTATACATATCCAAAGGAAACTTATCTATAGTAGTCATAGGTCTTATTAAAAAATAAAAACACCAGTAAACACGATTCACAATAAATAAAATTTAGCATAGCATAATTGTTATTAACAAAAAAAACAGAACAAACTTAAAAAGGAAAGCAACACAACCAAATCTTTCAAACGTTGTATCGAAAGCATGCAACAAGTTGGGATTTAAAAAAAGCCTAGTTTTTGACAACTTCAACTGTCAGAACAGAAAAACCTGTTTTTTTAATAAAATGTAAATATTGGTAACACTAGACTTAGATATCGTTTACTGTCGTGCAAATAGTGTTATATATTATATAATGTCACTCACTCGTCGTCCTCCGCCTCCTCTTCCTCGAAGGAGTCGCTTTCCTCTTCGTACTCATCCGAATTTCTTCTAAAAATTACATTATGTTATACAAAAAAGTTTTTTCTTTGTTTTATGTCAGTTCCGTAAATAACATTTAATAAATTAGTTGCTTAAAGGAAAATATCAACAACGTGATTTTGTAAATCAATGATTTTAATGGCTTCATTATGGTTTAATTTGTTATTCGGTTATACGTGTTACTGGCTGGTGCTAAAATAATGTTAGTAAAATTTTCTATTTATAAACAAATGATGACATGAACAGCATACCGGTAACTTTTCAAATGATCCTGACGCGCCAGTTCACATTCAAGCTCTGTGGACAAAACAGCTTCATAAAGATAGCAATATTTTTTAACAAAATTATTAGTGTATTGAAATATTAAATTAAATATTGTTTCAATATTATTTCATATAGCAGTTTTATATACAACGTGTTTAAAAACTATCTCATAAATTATAAAAAGCTAATTATAAAAAGTTTTCAACCAAAAAATATTTAATATGTTGGCACATTATGAAGCTGCCTTGTACTTGAATTTAAATATATAACATACCGTCCCGACTTTTGAGTAACTTGCTCCTTTTCTGTTTCATTTCTTCGGATAAGCTCAACAACATCTTCTCTATGAATGAGTCTAGAACTAAACTTTTACACTCCGATGTTATTGGTGCACTGAAATGAAAGATATATTCAGAGTCTTTGAGGTTATGACCGTTTCAAATTATTTAACAATTAACCTAAAACTTTTATATAAAAATAGTACTTGGCATATGTCTATTAATAATTCTGATAAAGGAAGCCTTAAGTAGGGTAAAAATTTTCTTATAATTGAAAGTAATAAAATTATATATATGTAATAACAAATATAAAGGTTACTTATCATACAGCTAATCTGAGCTGTTAATCTAAAAATTTCAGGTTCTATCCTGAACAAACAGTCTTGCAATGTTGTAAAAACTAAAATATACTATTTTGGTATAAGTACTATTTATTCTTAAGCATTAGCAATATTAAGCACTTAGTGTTTAATAAAGAACTTAATCCAATACTACAAATGGGCCATAAAAATTCTTATGTACAGAAATAATACATCAAAATATATGAAATCTGTTGAAAACACAGTGTGAATTTTATAGGAAATTGAATGTCATTAAAGAACAGATAATAACAAAACATGTTTCTTGATGATGCTTAGTTATACAATTTATTTGGTAGGAGGCACCAGTATATATTCGTATATATACATATATACAGTAGAACCTTCTTAAGTCGAAAACCTCGAAAAATGTTTTGTTGCCTTCACTTAAAACACCAAAACCTCCATTACTCGAAATCTCGGCCGTCTCTTAGTTAAAAAGTCGAGGCCATTTTTGTATATAGGTATTTTCCCTCCATAACTCAAAAAATAAGATTTTACCTCTGTATCTCGAACATAGCAATGTTTTATTTCATAACCTTTACAAGTCGATTATTTGTGACTATAATAAAAATAAGTTACTAACTAAGAATTCGCAGACGGTGTCAGTAAACCATTGTTTCATAGAAAGCTATTTAAGAGTATACAACAAACACCTCTTGCCCCCTACACCTCAGATACTGCTATAGATAGAGAACAACCAAACCATCTAAAGCAAAAAAAGATTACTGACTTCTTTAATGCCATATCTTTGTATGTATTTTAAAAATATTTTAGGTAATAATGTTGATTTATAGTACATAAATAAATACGTGTGTCACCTCTGCATTTTCAATTTTTTCATTTATTTTACCTTTATAACCCAAAATTTATAAGAACGAATCTCAACCTCTTTGTAAGTCTAATTCGAAATTCTCTATTTGTCCTTAACTACAACACGAAGTTCTACTGTATATATAAAATATTATTTTCTTACTAATAACAATATCTTACCGGCATATTGGACATTCCATTTTTTTCTTTTTCCACATGGTTATGCAATATTTGCAAAATGTGTGAGAACAATTAAGTGTTGTAGCCTGAACAAAGAGTTCAGCACATATGCTACACTGCAATTCACTTTCCATTATTTCACCAAATTCTGTTATGGTATCTTTAGAACAGCCTCCCTTATTTTCTGGTGATGTATTATGTTCTAGAAGCTTCTTGTTCTCGTTTTCTACATTGTGAAGTTGATTTCGAACCTAAAATCAAAGTATGAAAGTTCACATTCGCTTATCTTGTAAAGTTTGATGAAATAAAATATTTGTTTTATATTATGGTTTTATCCTACTCTCTCTAATTGTTCCTGCAATGAGTTTATAACTTCAGTAGATTGTTCCGCTTGTTTCTGAATCCTTTCTGCTGCTAAAGCCGCCAGCTCTATCTCCCTTTCTGTCACTCTAGTCTATGAAAACGAAAAAAAAATTGATAGAAAACCAAAAAATTCAATGTGCATGTAAATAATAATTTTAAACAATTTCTACATCATACCTTCAATTTTTCTATAGATTCCACAGCGTTTTGTTGAGCCTCTTTCAATTGCTTTTGAATTTCCTCCCTCTCATTTTTCTAAAAAAAAAATCTGTAGCTTTATCATAAAATAGGAAACAAATGCTTTGAGTTGGAACTCAATCAATAAATATTCAAATATTGATATCAATAAATATTCAAAATAAACAGACAGACACATAATATGTAAGCTAAAATACAGTTTTGATATGTGGAAGACTTTTTTTAATATGCAATCCACAGTATTTTTCACAGAACATAAAATATATATAATTAGTGAAAAAATGCTAAAAAAATGTTTCATAACGAAGACATCTTAGGTAATTGTATAATTTATTAATATATATGTATATATATGACAATAATAATTACCAATTGTTCCATTTTAATTTGATCCTCATTTTTCATTTTTTTCATCTCTTCCATTTGGTCGTTTAGTTTTTGTAATGCTTCTCTCTTTTGTATCTCCGTCAACTCGACCTGCTTCTCCAAGGAACCCTTGATATTGTTTAGTTCCGTTATTAGTTCCAACTCCTTTTTCCTCTTCTCTTTGGTCAATGCACTCAACTCCTATTATGGTACATAAAAAATTCACATAAAAAAATTCTTGGAATTGAAATCAAAATTATAGGAAGTTTTAAGAGATTATGTAGCAAAATTCATCTGCTTCATAATAAAATTTGTCTCGATATAAATGTAAGGTGTAAAAGAATAATTAAGTTATTCATTATAATACATATTTCTGATTTAAAAATTTAAACAATATAATAATATTAAGTTTTTAGTGTTAAAGGAACAAAGTAATATGTAGGTAAATTAAAATTAACTTTTTATTATGAATCTCATTCAGTCGTGCCAATTATATGGTAAGATATATGGATACCTTCATTCATTGACTTGACAGGGGCCAATAGTTTGATAGGTTTACTAACTGGTATGCTGTTTTCTGGAGGTTGTCAATCCAAAATTAATTTAAAGGAATGAAATTATTCATTCTAAAAATGGTTTATTTAATATTCAGTATATTCTAGACATACCTTCTCTTTTGCAAGTTTTAATGATTCCTTTTCTTTCTTAAGTAGCTCTTGGAACTGCTTTTTTTCTTTTGTCCGTAACTCCTCTTGTTCTTTCATTTTTATTGTTAATTTTTCCAACATCTCCTGTTTCGATGAAGACTCCCGGTTTAATTCTAAGAGAAACTCCTCTCTCTCTTTCTTAAGCTTTTCTTTAAGTATTTTATTTTCCTTGACAAGTTTCATTTCACTTTCATTATGTTTTATTATTTGTTCCTAAAAAAATATTTGCAATTAATATAAATCAGTTTTAAGAAAACATTTGCGAATTCCATTATAATAAAAGCTTGAACAAATATATTATTTTAGTTGAATAAATTGAATAAAGTTGGGAACCAATAAGAAAATGAGTTGAAAAAAGACCATTATAATGGGAGTTCTCATGTGAGATAAATTAATTTATTTTACATGCTTTTTTATTAGTTTCACTTGTATGTTTGTAACCTGCTTTTTGACCCACTTTAAACGTCCAGATTTCGTTCAAACTTTGTAGATTTATCGAGCACCGATGATAATACACTAATTTGATAAAATGATTCCATTTTTAATTTGCAAAATATGATTTTTGTTAATTTATATAATTTTCATCTATAGTCGAAAAAAGAAGCTATTATGCATAAACCAAACTCAAAATTTGAAAATAAATAATAGATTAAAAATGGTGATAATAGTTATAAATATTTTTTCACAGATATGAGTAGAGTGATTATCATTTCAATAATAGCTTAAAAAGCACTCCACGCTTTTTATTTAATAAATTTATTAAAATTTATTTTAAATTTTTTAGTTTTCTTTTCTTTAAAAAGCATGTTTTTTATATTTTTATAAACTATTATTTATAAATTTAAGCTTAATGCTTATATAAACTTTTGTATTCCTTTATGAGCACTGTATTGAATTTTAGAGAAGAACATGTTATTTTTATTAACAGACAATACCTTTAGATCTCTCAGTTTTTCGTTCATGGCAGTTTTTAGATTTGTTAGTTGTGTTTCTCTCTCTTCTATGAGTTGTGCCTTTTGTTTTTGAACTTCATCTTTCTCACCTTTCAAATTATTTATTTGACTTGAATATTCACTTTCTAATATATTAATTTTTCTTTTCATTTCAGTTTCAAGTTGTTCTTTTAAGAGCAGATTTGTGGTTTTCATTTGTTTTGTATTTTCTATTTTGTCTTCAATGCGTTTCATTTCATAGTTTTGGGACTCTTCAAATTTAATTTTTACATTGCTTATGAGATTAGTACACGTATTGGTTTCTAATTTAATACGTTTTCTTGTTGAGGGTAAAAAGTCATTGTCTATATAATTAAAATTATACACAAATTCTTTTGTTGGATCAAGTTCAATAATATCACCATGGTTTAAGGTTCTGTTATTACCTTTTCCCAATCTCTTACCGTTTATTACGATACCAAAAGTGCTATTGTCGTTTATGATCCAATCATTTTCACATTTTTGAAACTTACAGTGATTTCTTGAAATAGCCAAAAAGGGAATAACTGCCATGTTATTCAAACCTCGCCCAATTGTAAACTGAAAAACAATCCAAATTAGTAATACAAACACGATACAATTACATTAAATGAAATAACTGTAGACTTACTTCTTCAGAGGCTAAATTTATTTCTCTTAAGTGTTGGAATTCATTTTTTAAAGGCTTACAAGATACTAGTTTTGGATAAGTTTCATCCATTTTTAAATAATTTTCTACCAGTAAAACATTAAAAATCTTTCTTTAAGGAATAAAACAACGTAACAAGAAAATTGAATAACCTGTCAATGTCAAAGTGACAAACCGATATTGATGCTATTTATAAAGTTATGAACTTAAATGACACTTTTTTATCGGCTTGAGTGGTCTAATATATATAGCCTAACGGCATATATAAATAAAAATACAATTACTAAAAAAATAATTCATTTGGTAAACACAAATTTGCTCGTAAAAAATATTATTCAGGCAACTCATACTATTTCTTCAGTGTTAGAAAATCTTTTGCAAAAACTGTTAATTAGTGAAAAATAATCTATATCTTACTTAACTTGTAAGCTCTTGTTTACTAAAGATTTAACAAACTTGTGTTACAGTGGAACTTTATAATTTTTTTTTTTGATCAAACCAAGGTAAATATATATTTTTTATTATAAAGCCCATAAATAATGATAGCAAATTAAGTTTCGGAAAAAAATATTGATATTTATTGTCAAGATACTAAAACATATCACGGGAAGTTATTTACATAATTTTTAACGAGGATTCGAATAATAATCAGGCGTGTCGAATCAACAATTGAGCATTGTACTAAATTTTTGATTTATTAAACTCGTCGATATCAAAAGTAAATTCTGGGGTTTGTTTCGATTAGGTTTGCCCTATAATGTTGCATCATTTACCAGTGCGGTATTAGACGGCGTTGGACCCAAAAGATCTCGTTCACGTACACTTCGCTGCAACAAGATTGTTTTGTATAGGTATAGGTTCTATATTGTGATAATAATTTGGACATTAGAGTATAAATATTCTTCGATATGGAAAAAGTCTACAGCTTCGAAAATGAAATTAAGTATTTCGCATACAAACGCGTTATAATTATTTTATTCTTATATGTTCCCGACGTTTCGATTACTTTTCTGCAAACATGATCGTCGGAATGCGATATGAACGTGTGTATCTGTTAGTCTTGATCTGTCATCTATAAATCGCGTATTTATCCAAAGACTGATATTAATTTAAGTGTTTACGGATGAAAATCTTTGAAATCATTCTATAGCTACTTTATTTCTGGTGAAATATAATTAATGTGTTTCTATCGAATGTAAAGCATTTTCAGGATATAAAAACGCTACACATAGGGTCTCTTAAATTAACCTTTTGTTTAATTTTCTGAAGCGTATAAAAAACCTGTGGTCCTTTAGTTTATAAAAATGTCTTGTTCGAACCCTTTGGAAGTCATCCAGATGAGACGATAGGGAGATTACGTTTCTTCATGTACAACATAAAATCATGTGATAATAATATAAAATGATGAAAAAAATGCTTATTTATTGGAAAAATATATAAATTGTGTCTTTACGTATTTATGTACACATTTGTTACTGAATAAATTAAGTGAAATGTTTTGATTTATGAATAAAACTTTAATTATATATATATCGGTGGCGACAATATTATTTTTACTAGCAAATTATATAGAATAACTTACCAATGTAAATATGGGTACAAACTTTATGTTTCTAAAATATGTACATGTACTGAGATATTTTTATTATTAGTTTTTTTTCTGTCAGAAGTTCTTGTTGTAGTATTTTTACTTTAAGAGCTAGAAAAAAATATAAAGGTTTAATGTCTGTCTTGGTGGGATAAAATTATTTAGAAATTCGTCAATATATCATCATCATCAGCCTATCAGAGCCCTCTGCTGAGCAAAGGCCTCTTTCTCACATGGAGAAGGTTTGAGTCTTAATCACCACGCTTGCTTAAGACGGGTTGGCGATTTTAAACTTATAATTTAAAATTATAAGTCCAGGTTTCCTCACGATGTTTTCCTTTACCTATATATAATATAACATTTGTATATATTTACAATAATTGTATATATATATAAGATCTTTGTTGAAATGATGTATATATGTATAAATATATATATGTACATGTTTTGTGACATATTAAACAAGTTAATTGGATGTCGGTTGCAAAGTGTTTAACGAATTTCGTTTCTTTCGAATTTCATTATCGAAATTTAATTTAATTCCCTGTTAATCTATTTAACATAATATTGTTCGATAGGACTTTGCTTGAACAAAATCATTATTTCGATACGACCCATTGCTTCGGATATAACTGATTTCCATTAAAAATCCAAATGAGTTAATACGAGTTATAAAGTTAATGATATTTTAAACTGCCGTAAAAGCGAGATAAATTTTATTTTGAAGGAAATTGGTGTGCTGTCAATTACATTAAGATTTTGTTAAGAAAAATCGACTACTTTAAGAAATACAAGATAAGAAACACTTGTAATTTCCAACTAGATTGGTATTTTTTTGAGGTTATAAATTATTTTTTTATGTTAAAGAAAGCAACCGAGCAGACGGCCTACCTGATGGAGGTACTACTGTCGCCCATGGCCATCCGAAACATAGTTTTGCGGATGTGTTGCCTCCCTTGGTTAGGGAAGAAGAGGAGGAAAAAGTGGGAAAGAGAGGGAAAAAGGTTAAGGGTAGGAAAGGCCGGGAAAAGGGAAAGCGCAACCGGATCTCTTACTCATCGGACGAAAATCAGCCATTAAAGACTACTTCACGCCGATCTTCTGTGAGAGGGTGGTATGTCCCGGTTGAGCTGGGCCATGTTTGATTTGCAGTAACTTGACCACAGCTAGGCTCTACCACCTACAAAATTAGGCATTACCACAATGACAGTTCATTTTATAATAATATTTATATTTGCCAGTTAATAGAAAACAATCCTCCAAATGTACAGTTCTAAATAAATTTACTCCATTACCAGAGTGTATTCGTGCCCTTAAATTTTTGATCATACTAGAAACAGCTGAAAGTATTTATACTATTAGAGATTTCATTCGCTAGAATTGTTTGAGATGAATTGAGGTCACATGTAAATGTAGAATTAAACGTAGAGTCTACAAAACGAAACACCTAATACTTTATTGATACCGATCTGTAGAATGTACATTAAATTTGAATTATTTAGCAACAAAAGCTCCTACTGCAACACATATAAATAAAACAATAGATTATTAAACTTGCAGCTAAGGAGAGTGTTCATTATACTATATTGAGCAAAAATTAAAAAATATCTTTAGTCACTATTTTAGATTCTTCTTCTTGCTTCTTTTTATTTCTAGAAACAGGAATGAGTGTTGTTTGTGATGTATTACGAATTTGCTTTATTATTTTTTTATAATTTAATTAGTCTCATAATCATAAAATTGAAATAATATCAAACAGTTTATTTAAGTGTTACGTTATACGCACTATGTTTTTCTCTGTTAACAAGTTTTGTGACTGGCAACTCAGAGCAAGCGTTGTATAAGTCCTCGCTTAAAAAAGTTTTTATTACTCGTAAAATGTTTAACCCTAATTTGAGACTATTAAACTGAGTTACTACTTTGTCGGATTTACTCATTTTACTGCTGCTAGACCAAATATAAAATTTGGTTAAACAATATAATAATACATACTTTAGCTTTTAAAGTCTACTCGAACCCTAGTGTATTCATTATTAAAAAACTTCTGAAGAAAAACTACTAAATGGCTTTCTATTTTGTATAATTAAAGCAAATATAGTATAATATGGGCTTTCTTTTTGACAATAACAAAACTGACATTTTCGTTAGTTTTTAAACGGGGAGAAAAGTGAAAGTGGTATTGCAGATTTTTTTTATGATAAAATTTTTAGATGATTTCAATATACTTGTAATTTTTAATACGATTGTAACAAAATACCGTGCCCGTTGGTGTATATTTTTTTGTTTCCTTACCATGTAAATATTTATTTATTATTAGGTTTTCACTTTGTTGAGACCCAAAATAAGGTAACTGGCGAAAGGGAATTAAAATATTTAATGTAATGCCTATTTAATATTTGTTTCTTTTTATTTGGATAATGCTACGTATCTCTACGTTAAAGTTTTTTCTTTAGAATGCAGTACATTAGTTGATAGGTTATTTGATTTTAATTTCGTTTAGATTTAAACCTTTTTTTTTATTTATTGTATGAAGTGTCCTATTTTATCACTATTTTCGTGATAAAAAAGGACACATAATACAAATTGCGTACTTCGACTTACCGAGATGTTATTGTAACATCTGTTTTATTTTCTTAAGACTTTTCAATTTCCTTTACATACATTTTAGGTAAAAACTAAAAAGGTCACGTTTCCAAGTATGACTTCAGTTATTATCTCATAATTAAGCTAAATAATAGAAAATCGCAAAAAAATCAATTTAATATTTTAAAAGTTAAGTTATGCTTATTTCAATAAAAACAAAATCAAATAACTTTAAGAAGATTTAAAATAAAAAAAAATGAACCTAAAAATGTCTTTGAAAATTTATAGCAATAGATTCCTTATAAGCTCTTGCAGCGCAAGAGGATCTATGAGAAATAAAGAGATGACGAGAGTGAAAGCATGTTTCTTGTCGGATAAAACGAATAGATAGAGGTCTTTAATATAAACGAAGCAGACTTTAGTACTCTCGAAAAATGCAAGGGCGGTCGGGTACACATTGAATTTTTAAAGCCTTGGTTTTGTGGCTGACTGCTCTTGGGCGTACCAAATGTGTTTCCTGCTATTGCACCTAGCCTCTTTACTTTATGCCAACGTAATTGCAACATTTTTGATAGTGATCCATTACGAGGATTTTTCGTATCCGTATTTTACTAATAATAAAAAGAAACTATATTTTCAAACAAATTGCATGATTCTTTACCAATTATTAAATATAAATTAGTTATCGAAATCAAACCTAATTAAAATTATTTTTATTTTTTTCTAAGAATATTTTTTGTTTAAAGTAAATAACATGTTAAGTAGAACAATTGTTGTATCACAATGGCATTTACAGAAAAAGTTAAATGAATTGTGTGTTCGGTCAGCAGCGGTCCGCAGCGGCTTCACTAGGGTCTTCAATATATCAATGTAGACAGGACGAAAATTGGACTGGACCCTTGTTAATGTCCCGCACTTAGGCCCTTCCGCCCTTGTTTGTGATTATTTATTTAAGACCTATTGATACACCTATATTTATCTCTTGAAAAGAGTAATATGCCAGCACGAGATATTCATCATTTTCAAATATATAAACGACACGCGAAGGAAAGCTGTAACATATAAAATGAAGTCTCCTAACGTTCTGAATTCTATTATATTAAATTAAGGCATCGTTTTAAAATATTTACGCTTTTCTGAACTGATAGCTTCTTCATAACATTTACAGATATGTTTTCCGTAAGCACATACTGAGCATCATGCTTACAACCTAAACTGTTAGTAAGATAAATTAAGATGGATTAGTATAGAAAACAAGAAAAAACTTAATCGTTTTAAACTTACACTCGGTTAAGATCCATTTTAAATTCCTCAAGGAAAAAAGTACATATGAGCAACATTCAGAAACTAAGTTTTCGTGATGCTCAGTTCAGCTCACGAATATCACAAAATTTGTAATTAGAGTAAGTTTTAATCAGTCTATAAATGCCTTATCAGAATATCAGAGTTTTCGATTAATTATTGTTTTTTTCTACTTTTCAATTTTATATATATAAATAAATATAATGATATTCATCCCATGTTAATTATAATACAATTACTTTTTAAATTTTATAAAGAGTTAAAGCCAAACTGTCTGTATGTCTTAATAATTTTTACCCTATTTTTTGAAGTATTTGGCGGGTTTAGTGAACGGCATGCGTTTAATCATATGTATTTTATTTCAGCTGTGATTTTCTATTTATATTTATATAATAACGTCATTCTTAAGGTAATGTTAATAGCTATTGTTGTTAGTTATAATGTTGTGTCGTAAATCGTAATACAGATTTTTTAAACGAACATGTTTAAATATTAATATTCATACCTACAGTTTATTCATCACAAATATATATGTAATTAACGGTTACCATGAAATCCTTTCTTTTGGCTAGTTAAGTAAAAACAATAGTTTTTTGTTAGTCTAGTTTTTATTTCGAAAAATCTCATTCGCAGTACATTTCAAATAGTATATAGAATATCATCCTATTAGCTACATACGTACCGTTATAACGTTTCATACTTTATTACGTCTCCTGATACGTGTATTACAATGTTTCGCAGAAAATATTTTAATATTTCTCACACATTTTCCGCTATATGTATTTTCATTAAGTTACATCAATGACCTATATATAACATTACTAGATTATAAACTATTTATAACCTTAAAAAAATCAAACACACACACACAAATGTCAATTGAAATTTAATTTAATTCGTTTTAATCCTTAATATTTTAATATTAAGTTTAATAGTGTCAAAATATTATTAATTGGCATCTTTAAATCTCAGACTTCTATTTTGAATGTGGCAACAAATCTATGTAGGCAGCGATAGAGCGAGAAGTTTTTTAATGTACAACGTAACATATTTCTTGAGTACATGTAGTGTAGACTGTAGGTCATCTCACGCTCCAGGGAGCAGCTCTCATGCAGAGTGTGCTCAGCCATACCACCTTCCGCCTGCATGCGTGACCCCGCATTAGTGTAAAGCACTTAGAATGCAAGAGATTTTTCACAAGGATTCGCTTTAAATTTTTAAGAAGCCAGACTTATTTGAATACCAGTATTAGACATGACCGTATTTATTTTTTATACTAACCAAAAGATTTGAAGTGTAATGTGTATTGTGTTTATTCTTTGAATACTTAATAAATTAGAACCCTAGTTATATTGCTTTAGATTACAGTAATAATAATTTAATTAGTTTTTAGCCTCGATTTCGTTCTTATTGCCAATAATAGTTATAATCCTAGAGATCAACTCTCATCTTGACTTTTTACGTAGCTTAATTATATGTCACAAACGACTAATCAATAAAGATGCCGAAGATCTTTATATATAAACAGACACAACGAAAAAGCATTTTAAAGTATATATGTATATAAATTGTTATTCTCCTATTTTAATTATTACAGTGATATAACGTCTTAGAACAACAGTCTCAAATATGTAGTTTGTAACCCAAGTCATATATATTGTTTAGTACATTTTTCGTTAGAACTGTGTCATGATACACAGAAGAGTAACTCAAAGTATTTAAGCAGCGGACGCCAAGTTAGCTCTCAGAATATACAAATGTTTTTTGTAACTTTCCTGCTAGTTATCGCTGGCTTGGTAAAACTAAGTTGCTGTATACTAACTTTTTATTTCAGAAATTTCGAGGTAATGTATCGTAAAATCTTAACATGAAAATGATAATTTGAGCAGCATATTATTATATTATATTATAAAGGTATGAATTTGGTGAATGCAGAAAAACATCTTTAAAAAGTATTCATTTACTAATGAATATATTGCTTACATTTTTGGAATTCTTAATACTTTGAAAGCTACAGCGCACGGTATGACGTAATGCGTAATACAATTAAGCGACATTAGGGTCGAAAGGGTCAGTTTGTTACCCCGTCTTCTTGACTCTGGCCGACATTCCCCTCCCAACAAAAACTAATTCCACTTCTGCGGTTTTGTGCCACCCCACCAATTACCGCAACCTTAACTTAAACTATTAATAATTATAAATATTCACATTTGTATTTAAAGTGATTCATGTTTTAAAATATTTTTCGTATTTTATTCGTACTGTACCTGGTTTTGTTTTTTGTGTTTCATTTATTTTACAGTTCCGTTATTTTGTAACACACCAATCGATCGAACCGTAACGAAGGAGGGCCTGTAAATATATATCCGAACATTTCCTTCTGATTATTATTTACGGTTACGTAAATAAACTTTGTTCCTCCTTTTTATTCGACAACCGTAACTCTAAT
>DVQP01001090.1:0-17215 GCA_018231745.1 Danaus eresimus | reverse complement strand
TATATATATCGTATTCAAGTATGGTTTTGGTTTGTATTCATTAAGCCTTAGTGTTCAACATTTAAAGCGTTAAAAGACATAAACAGAGTCGATTTCAGGGATCGAGTACATCATTTACGGACTGGACTGGTTTAATATTTATCATAAACATAGTACGAAAAATTATCAAGCAAACCTAAATTATTATTAATTATTTTTTAGAATTTATCCATTTCTTATAATCTTATATGTAATTTAATCATTTAAAAAGAATTCTTTCGAGATAAAATATATAAATACATACATGTAAAGTTAAAAAAAAATACTATCTTTGAATTAGTTTTGTTCTCAAAATATTAACAACTCGAAAAATGCGATTGAAACGAGTGATATATATAAATTATAATTTTTAATCTGATAGTTTTGTTTAATAAAAAATCTTTTCAGACGGTAACAAACTCATTCATCTTCGCATACTTTAGCATTTATAATGTAACTAATATATTAATGAAGGTAAAGTAACAAGACGAACGTAAGATCTCCAAAGGGTAATTTGTCTTGTCTTTGAGAATTTGACTCGTGGTAAAGGTGTAAATTGTTAAGATTAATCTGAAATGGGATATCTCACTAAATTATAAATTACCCGGACAATGTCGGATGGTATTTAAATCTGGTATATGCCTTGACTATTAAAATTAAGAATAATTTTATATTATTATTATCATTTCATATGAAAATGTTACAATTTTCTATCCATTTCAAAGTTCTTTTACTATACTATCATGAGTTTAAGATAATAAATTACCCTCAACACTTCAGTCTTCGGATCAAGTATGGTTTATATAACATAACGTTTATTTGATACAAAAGAATACAGAGAGTATAAAATCTTTTTTTTTTGTTTACAAAGGCAAAAAGTTTCAAATGGAACAGATTTAATTTCAATTAAAAGGTGTTTCAAATATCCGAATACTATATATCAATAATACTTATTGGATTGAATTCCAGTTCGTGGCTAAATTAAAACTAACCTTAATTTAAGGGAACAAGATCCAATTCTTAAAGCCGCCTCCAGTACTGTCACAGCGGCCTGATACTGCCCAGCCGCTAACAGTTCTTGACCGACAACCTGACAAAAGATAAATTAACTTAAAATATATTATATTATGTTTTAACACCTATTTACATCTAATAGCTTCCTTCACAAGTCTGTCTCTTGTAACGGCCACTTATGAGTTTCTGCTAGTGGTACTTTTTAATCTTTTTTTTATTCAATAGAAATATTTGTCAATATAATCCGTTCAGTAATAACTACTGATTTTAGCTCATCATTTTGTTCTTTAAATATCAAAAGGATCTGTACTATTAACTACATTTTTGTAAGCGTACCGATATAACTTTGGCTATAAGTGTACTGCAAAAAGACAACAAAAAAAACGTTTGAATGCCGCGTAAGATGTCGAAGGGAATATATCACCAAAAACAAAAAAAAAAGTAGTAAGAAAACCAATATAATAATACCTCTATAAAGCAAATGTTTACGAGGCGAAGGTTTTGTTATTGGGAATAAAATTCATAACCGCTATCTACAAAATAGTCAATATACTTATCTGCACTCAATTTATTGACCATTAACAGCAAAGTGCGTAAAATGTTTGTCGTGTAATACTAATAACCCGTCGTAAATGTACTCGGCATAACTTTTGATCTTTGAATATAATTCACCGCTTCCCCTTAAGATAATAATGGAATAACAGAAATGGGATTTTGAGTATCATTGTCGTTTGCAAAAAGCGATACGAATTTATAAAACCTCATCTCCGTGGATCGCAAACGTTAAATTTAATATCTTTAAAGTTTAAGATCTTCCTGTGAGACACTTGTGACACAGACACTAGTGGTGTTTTGTTTTAAAGAAATACATAAAATTATTATTACAGATTATTAGACGATTAACTAATAACTATAGATGTCGTTAGTTAGTTTGACATTGAAGCTGTAGTCATAGTTTTTTTAGTGGAAGTGTAAAAAAATATGTTTAATTCAAATAGGTATACCACAAAAAGCATACGAATCGATAACAAAGATTTGCCGCAACACAAATATCTGAATGTAATAGCTGTAATCGTCTACATTATTTTCGGTCATTTAATGCTGGTTCATTGTAATGAGCGTTGTGGTGTCAGGTGTAAAAAATTAATAAGTCTCAAGCCCGCTGTACGGGAAGTAGGTATTTTTCCCACAAAAAAATCGTCCTTGACGCTCTCATATCTATTGAGATTTAAAACGTATTTTATATTTGTTACAATGAATTTTAACAAAACAATAAAATAATCACAACAAAAAATTTCGAAGAACATGACGGTACTTTACCACTAATGACGGTTTTTTTTTCAGGTTTTTATATAGCATGTTTTAAAAATTATTGAAAAGTACCAATTAAATAGCCGTTTCATTTAAACATCTACTTATTAAAACAGAAATGCAATGATTCTGATAACTGATAAATTTCTTTTAATTCAAAAGCAATAAAAGAGAGGAGTTGACCACTTCCCGATAGTATCAATATTTCCGGTGCAGACGGCCATTTTGTAGCAGACGCCATTTCAGCCATTCACAACTCGCTGCCTATCAACTGTCATCCAGATTGTATGTAAATACGTTGGGGTCGTATTTATGGTGCTTTGATCACTCAGACCCCATTGTTTTGTCGTTAAATGCGCCGAAAAATGTTCAAATGTCGGACAGTCGGTGGAATGTATGCAAATAGTCTGCAGCCAGCAAGATTGTTACGGCTTTCGGCTTCCAAAGATCGATCTGTTTTTCTCTTGTTTGCTCCTATGACAACTGATATTTTTAAGGAAGGTTTCGAAGTTGTTTTATATTTTTTACTTAACTAGGTGGACTGTTTTAAAATTTTATCACAGGAATATAACACTTCACATAAATTAAGCTGCGTCTTTATAGTTTTGGAGAAGGTCCTAATTTATTTGAAAACGAGTATCAGATGTTGTGCCAGTGACAGTTTAAATAAAGTTAAATTGGACGGTTTGACATTGGTCTCACGAATCACAATTCACATTACTTTATAAAACACCGATGCATACTTACGTTCAATTTTAAAGAAAATAACGATGGCATTCGGTCGCTTCATTTAAAGTAAAGTTTACATTTAGGCTTTCGATAAACTTGTTTATGTTGGCATTTTTTGTATCAGTTCAATGATATATAATTATTATTCAATTAATGTAATTCAGAATTCATGTAAACATTTTATAACACCATAAATATAGAAAATACGTATTCTTTTATCTTTAATAGAGATAATAATATCAGCAACCGATATTAACTCTACATAAAGATAATTTAATGTTTAATTTTTTTTATGTAATTTATTTACAAGTGTTTACTGTATTCATACTTAGTTTTTTAAACAACAGATTATATCTTAAGTCAACAGCATATCTACGTGTCCTGCAAAAAGTAATTTAATGATTGTAAAGTGGTTCATTGTATTTACGAGGTTTACTTTAACATCAAAGTAATAAATGTTTATTGGCACTATGTGTAAAAACTCGCCAGCGCCATCTTTGATGACCATTAAAATACTCGTATAGGTGAGTATATATGAAAAACTATTTCTATGTGGAAGGCTTTTAATGTGTTCAATTGATTGTCTCGGGAATAGAGAAATATTTTGATTACTTTTCATGTTTTATTATTATTAGAAATCTTTAGGACTAAAGACGTCTTAATCTCGTGTATGTGGTTTTACTGAAAGCCATAAACTTATGGTATTTAGATAATTAATAAGGTATTTGATAAACCTTAATTGGAGGTTTTATTTGCGATTTTGATATATGTATTACCAAAATAATAATAACAATAGGAAAACTACTACGAGTATTATATTTTTATGTTATTTTTAAGGCTAAAATAAAAGTTATCTTTATGTTATTATTTTCATATTAAAATTATATAATAATAAACAAAAATATTCTTTCGTCTCAAACAAAACTTTTTGCTTCGGCACCTACATATAAATTTATTTAAACTTGTACTTATTATTACGCTATCAGGTTTTCATATTTTTAATGAGTTCTTAGATCCTTTGCAATATTTTTTTTTGTGTTTAAATTACTCTATTGAATGTAAATTTATATTATTATATTTTTAGAGTTTAAAAGAATTTAATTCATATTTTTTTATTGAATAAAAAAAAATATATAAAGAACATTAATTAAAACGATAATATACATATATATATATAATAAATATGACAGACACATAGTTCTCTATTTTTTACTTGATGCAGTCGAGTAAATATTTAAGTATGTTAAACTTGTTTCCATCTTTGTCCTTCTAATGTTAAACAATATCTGTATCTCTTTCTATGTCTTTAATACACCATCACAGATATCCATCACAAGTCGTGATGACGTGCTTTATCAGAAATGACACGAATTTAAAATTTGACGTGTAATTTTTCAAAACGCTTCCATCATACATAAGCATGTGAGGTGTTATAAGTCCATTATAAGTTTGTTAACAAATTATTCATTTTTTTGGATAACTATTTGACAGTTGCATATAGATGTTTACAGTCATGATAGTAGAATAATTATCGGATAGCTTGATAGCTCTTGTATAGGTTTTTTTGGATAAGTTTCGTGAACTTAAACATGTCCGGTTTTTACTATTATCTTTCTTGTAGCTAAGTGTGCAAACTTTTACGATTTATTGAATATATATATATCAAATACACTATGACGAAATTATTGAAATATATTTCAACTTAATAAATTTATCTACAGTGTTTTACATTTAGTAATCGCTGACTTAAAACACTTATATTAAATATACTATATTAAATATTCCTTTTAGAATTTGTATTAATAAATTATATAAGATATAGTAATTACTACGAATTATTCACTATTCAGTAGTATCAATGTAACGTACGTCAATTACATGATTTATTATATGTTTATACATAACCATGTTTCTGACAGCTTCATTTAAATTTAGAATGCAGGAGATTCGTTAAAAAAATGCCCGCCACGAGTATTAATGAATCGAGTTCAAAAGGTAAGATAAAGTTTACGGGAGGCTAGAACTTTTTAATTTCTCTGTAACGTTTCTGGTACAGAGTACTTACTTTAATTATAAAAACATTTATCTACATATAAACTACAATAATTAAAATTTAACTCACGGATATAAGGACGAATGGATACTGATCTAACTTCATGACTTCAAGTTGGTTGAAGGTTGGCTCCAAGGTTGGTCGGAGTGGCGACTTCAAGGAGGCTTCAACTAGGGCTGCCAGCAGTTGTCGCGATGACGGCTCCACACCCAGCCCTGAGCTGAACGCGGCCAATGCCTCGCCGTGGCGACCCAAGCATTGCAGTGCCACTCCTGACGTTTGTTAAATAATTTATTATAAACATTCCAACTAAAATACTATAAAATACAATCAATATTATACATAAAGGTTGTTATAATATACATATATGAAACACGCTTTCGCTTATCTATAATTGGCTGTACAGTACCTTGTATAATTACATTTAGACATACATATTAATTATCGCAAATTATAATTGAAATGAAAGCGAAATTACAGTACAATAGTGAACAAAACGCGATGAAGAAAGTCTTTGAACGCAAAATGTATTTATGCTTATACAAGCTGTTCATAAACGTAGTGGAAAATAATATTTACTTAGTTTATTTTATAACAGTCTTATAAACTTTTGAAGAAGAAGTATCTTAATAAATCATTGTAAATAAGATTTTAGTTATAACAAAATTTTAAAGTAATTTATTTTTTTTAATACTTTTTATTTCACAGTGAAATTATAAGAAATATAATATAAATGGCCATAGTTTTTTCTCTCAAACAAAAAAACAATATCATAAAATATATTATTTTAATTGATATTTAATGCATGTCCAAATTGAGGCATTTTTTTTGGTAATATTTTTATATGAAGTACAAGACTCAAATTACTAAGGCCATATAATCTCATAAAAGTTGAACACATTAAAGATGTAAAACGGTCGTTCAAAATAGCTTGTATTATTTATATTTGTTAGTACGTCATCGTATTTTTGGATTTACTATTAAAAAGCTCTATTTGTTTAACTCACCTTGTCTGTAATAAGCCTTAGGCCAGTTAGGGCACAGTTCCCTCGCTCGCGTCGCATCTTGTAATGCCGCAGCGAATTGGCCCTGTTTCAATCTCGCAGCGGATCTGGACAGACGTTTTGCAAACATTTAATATACCAAAAGTAATGCAATCGGATGATGATGAAATTTATACGGTTTTTTTTTCTCCTGCAATTTAATCTTAGTGCCACAAATATGTACGGTTCATAATATCAATGCTGATCAATAATATTACATTACGTATATACAGAAAGTAGAAAATCAATTATGAATTTTTGCTAACCTATTGCTATACAGTATATGGTTGGCGGGATCCAGCGATAACGCATCGGTGTATAGTGCAACAGCTGTTGAAAAGTCCCCGGCCTGGCACGCTGCGTTGGATGCACGGACCTTCTCCACGAAGACGGCTCGTGATGCAGCCCCCAAAGAGGCTGACCCGGAGGGTTCCACCTATAAGAAATGTCATTTTTTAAATAAACTTCACTAATTTAAAACAAAGCACAACAGAAGCCCCTTTAAGGACATGTGAAAAGATGTTTGTATACTAATCTATCATTTGTACTTTTAAACTAGTAACTGATCATAGCATATGTTTGTTTGTTTGCTTAGTCACGAGTAGATTAATTTTTAAGCTAAGGACACGTCAACATACATAAAGACAGAAGCTTCAGAATAAATATTGCTTTTGATTAATTGTAATGATATTAGTGTTTAATATTACGTATAAGGGTAAGTATAATGAAATTTAGTGATGTATTATTTAGATCTCAAAAATTCTTAACTTTAAGGTTTGAATTACTGACAAGAATACTTAGTGAATTACTTAGTGAGGATATATTATAATGAAATATAAATGAATCAATCCTTTTAAATCTATTTGTTTTATAAATTTCCATCCATTAATTAACCAAGACTTAATGATCTCTGTGATTTATTGTTACTGAATGAATTACGGTCGGAAACAAAATTTATTGTTGTACATTATATTTTTATCAAAATTGCCAGGAAAGAGCAGATGCATGAATGTAAGTTTTTTAAGTGAATCTACCGTTAAAAAACATTAAAGCCTCTCAAATACTTCCTCGATAGATAAGCTATTTCAATATACATATGTGTGTAGGATTGTGATAAATATATACGGTCATAGAATATTCTTTTATAAGTTTCGTTTGTAGTCATAACATATCTTATAATCTTTACCGAGAAAGGGATATAAAACTTCATAAATATTTACAAATCAAAATGACGAGTGTCCCCTTAACAAAAGGATAAAGGACTTCACGACGTGCTCAATAATAAGTAGCTAATAAAAACATATTGTCAAAGAGCTACTGAATTCCAAACTCCCCCAAAACCGGTTAAGGTCGATCATAGTGCTGACTACGGATCCCACTATCATTTTTATACAACAAATAAAAATACGTAATATTGAATATTGCTAATGGATAAAAATATTATGTAACGTAAACAAAAATATATATTCTCTTTTACACACTATATAAGTTACAGACAGAGATGTACACTGTAATTACTAAATCACAACAATATTTAAAATATGGGGAACCCTAAAATTTATTCTAATTTGAAAGCAGCACGGCGTGAGGTGGTGAACCACCTGCGCTATCTAGCTGGGCGCATCGGAAGCAAGATTTTTTTCTCTCGACCGCATTCCCCTTTACCAATAGCAGCGATGTTACCTTCTCGCACGTAATACACCGTTGCGTCACGCTTATTAACTGCCGACTGGGGAGTTTTGATATCGAGCCTCGCACGTAATGTAATACTACACGGCTTTCGACTGGTTTCTGGTCGCCCGATGGGACGCCCTTTTACCTATGGCCTCCATTGTTTTGTGGGACGTAGAAAATTGCTTTCACACGTGACTTGGTTTTCAACACTTCTTCTCTCAATAAACTGGCAGGTAACTTAGGAGGGTATCAAGGTATGAAATATGTATTTAAAGTCGATGCCTTTGTGGTTCATATCCATTATAGTAACAAAAAAAGCTTTCATTCTAGGACAACGAAAAGTCAATATTTATTGACAAGTTATTATTGGTGTACCTAGATAAAAATAACACCCAATTACTTTTGAAGGTGAAAAACATGACAAGACGTTCACACGCTTCAAGAGCCGGTTTAACATAAATATATCAGAAATTAAGTCATACCGACATAGAGCTTTATCCATTTTAGTTGGCAGATAGCTAGTAATGAGCTTACAGAACATACATAGTAATATAATCACGTATTGTTGTGATTGTAAAAAAATATGTTACTGACTTAGATGGGTTACTTTAAAGTTATTTTTCATGGAACTGGGTTCGAGCATACCATCTTTCGCCTTGACAGTATCATTAATATCTGCAGGGGTTTTCTTATAAAATAAATTTAAAGTTTCTAGTTAATTTTAAATCTATGTTGCTTTTTTCTGTTAATTGGACATGGTGCAAGAGTCTTATCTGAAATCTATAATTGTTTTTCAAGTTTTGCTTATATGGCAACAAGATGACAACGGGTCCTTACGAATGAAAAGTATGAGATTTTTTATTTTGGCCGCGTTTATTTGAAAATTTTCAATACTTCATATTTTATATGTAACAGAATACTCTTTAAACAGTGCCAGTACATTTCAAGGCGTAGAAAGAAACGGGTTATGCCTATCATAAAAACAAAAGGAAATAAAGAACCTCTTTTGGGTACCAGTCAGGTATGCAATATAAAGAAAAAATATATATATTCGTCGGTCACCCTTTGTCTATTTTTTCCCCTCATTTTGTTATGCCGTGGGTCGAAATAATGACGACTTTTACCTGGCTAGTATAAAACAATTAGCGTGCACGTCCCAAGACAAATCAAGCAATAGTTGAAGGATTGTGTATTTTTTGATAGTTTAACCGATACACGGGTACGATTTTATGGGAATCTCGAATGCAATAAGTTACGGTGAAGCGATTCGTAGAGGATGTCAGTGATGTAATGTGGTAATGGCCTTATACTAGCCAGCTTTTTATAAATGACCACGTGGACACATTTCACACACGAGCATAATAACCATGGATTGCGGTTATATAGTTTATTGCGTGGATAATTTTATATGTACGGTGTTTATAATCCGTAGTCATGAATGATTATAAAGTATTGTTTTCTATCTTCAACGGTTGTTGAGGATCCACAGTCCATCATAAAAACTTTTATGTTTGAATATGTTAAAAGGAGGATGTATAGTTTGTTGGTAACAAAGCAAATGGAATCCTTAGCACTACTTCTATTTAATCCCAAGGCTTTAGTTTAAAAGTCACTCACGATGCGAATTCTCCGCATACCACAATTACACCTTCGTGAGTGACCCTTCGACCTTAGAGTCCTCTATCAATACGTTTAAGGTAAACGCCGGCCCTTAATTATTTTTAATAGGCCGTTTTCTCGGTGATGGGTATTTACTTTATAATTATTGCCTGGTATAGTCTATAATTTGCGTACAAAATTGACTATACACTATATACTCTACACGCGTTTTATTTTGAGTAATTTTATTCTAAATTTAGATTATTATTAATTATCTATTCTACTTAGAATTAAATTAACATAGAGTTTAATTTTATTGTGAGTAACAAATGGTATATTTGTAATAAAATATTCAATGGTCTATAGTAAAGAGTAGACCTAACGATAACCTTCATTGTTCCCTATTTTAGACATCACAGTATTACCATATCGTTAAAACAGAAAATTCCGCATTGGATTCTTGCTTTACGCATTCTTATGACATAAAGTTATTTAACAAAATAACTTTCACATCATAGTTTTTGTTCCGGCACGCGTGTTGCGAATGGAATGCGATCGTGATGATCGTTTTGGCGCGTAATCATGCCTGTTTATTTTTTTATTTGCAGTCAAAATAATAGTCCAAAGACATTCAACCCTTACGCTACAGTATTCAAATATCGATTGTGCCGAATTCAATCTGTACATTATTTCTATGTTTTAATCGGTTAATTGATATATTTTTTAATAATTTTGTATGTTATTCAACGTAACTAAAACTATTATCTTTAACGATTTCAAGTTTTATATCAAGTCGGATCGTATTTATTTGCAGTATTCTGCTCACATTTAATTACTGCTATCAAATAAAATTTGTTTCTACCTTCGTTTAATTATATCTTTCCTGTTATTACGCCAAACATTATCGCGGATTAAGTGCTCTTTTATTTTTTGGTGCTTCGCGATCCAGCCAGTGTAGGCGTGACGGGCAACATGCATTTTATAGCTACCCTGTCTTATAACTACGAGTTTAAATTCTTTTAAGTATACATTGAACTGTATGGACGCTGGCACACAGTTTAATAGCCGAAGTGATTGAGTGTTTTAAAAATAAACCCACTTTACAAAAGGCTGACTTTTTTCTGTTCCAAAACAAAACTTTTGTGGATTTAAGTATCATAAAATTGCTTAATATTAGTTGTTGTGGCTTAGTTTTAATTTATTTTGTTTTATATTTTTTACCATCAATAATTTACAATTAAAACGTTATTATTGTAGAATATATAAATCATTTCAAAAATAATTTAGTTCTATTTACGATTATGATATTATCGTCAGCTTTTAATTTTAAGATGTAAGCGAACTTGCTTAATAAGTTTTCGCTATAATGTAGCAGGTTCTTACTAGAACTATGCTTAAATTATATGGACAGTGTTTATGCTACGAATAAAAATGCACTTTAATACATCGTCTTAAATATCATTTTGCTTTAAAATGGTTTAGAAAAGTAGCAATGATGTAGGATGCTTTTAAATTACCAACACACCGGGGACGTATAATTTGCACTTATATTTTTAGTGACCTTTTTATACAATAACAAATTATTTTTATTACTTTAAAGTATTATATAGAATTTAATCTGTTAGATGGAAATTTAAAACGTTTATTTATATAATGAAAGAAGCGGTTGTATTAATTTTTAAGTTTATGTGTTTAAGATGTTGTCATTGTACAAATCGATGATGATATGTCAACTGGCTATACGCCGGCTCAAAAAGAATGTATTATCTTTTAATATTTATGTGATGAAGGCTATGTACTATGAAAATTTCATCTAAAAGAACCAAAATATTAAGAAACTTTTCAATATTTTTCGGTTGAAGGATCATTGATATCGGTGTGTGAAATCATTCAGAAGGGCTCACCCTTAACCGACCGTATCAACCGCGTGTGAGCAAACTTTTTGTAATTGTTATCCAACTATAATGATGATGAGATTCGACACTTGAGGTTCTTGGAACCTATGAGGTGTGATACAAAACAAATCAAAATCGGCCATTTCTAAAGACTTTTTTCTTATTTTTTTTTTAATAACGGCTGCATTTGCACTGGAATTAGGGAATTCTTTGTCAATGTCAACGTTTTATATGTTTGCAAAGACATTTAAAATTAAATCAATGTATTTTTTCATTGCTTATTGCTTATTAACAATTTTTACTATGTATATCAAAAAGAAAAAAACTGCTGTCCTGTAGTAAAAATATATTTCAAACAAAAAAAATTTGGTTTCACATAAAATATATCATTTGTTGTTTTTTCTTATAGAAGAATTAATTATCGTTTTCAGTAATAATCAATGATTAAAATCAAAGTCTTAGTGATATTTCTAAAACTCTGTTTGTATATGAAATCATAATTTTCGGTCGTATGTTGTGTTTGAAAAGAAAAAGTGCAATAAAAACCGGTTAAAAAAATAAAAATAAAAAAAAGAGTATTATTTTACATTGTTATTATAGATGACAAAACTTGTAAATCATAGACCATTTGAAAATTAATAAATGGTAAACTTAAAAATTAATTAGATAATCTTTATCAAGTGGGTTCATTAGGTGTCTAAATGAAATTTAAAGGAACATTTAAATCAGTGAAAGGGTGCCTGGTATCGTTATCAATAACTTGTTATGATTACGAAGAATTAATTAGAATTTTATCGACTCATTAAATTGAACTGGAAAGTTAACGTTTCAAGGCTTTCGATAACTTAAACGTGCAACAAGCCAAAATCTTGATACTTTAGATGAAAAAATGTAAGAACGTTTTAAATATTAATTTATAAATGGGTCACTTTTTGACTAATGATATTATAAACATAGTATACATAGAATAGAAATTGTTATTAAACACAATACATGTAAGATCCTTCTTAAAGGGGATGATGTGGGGTGATTTAATGTTGTATATATCATATATACAACATTAAATCAAAGCACAGTCTTTGTTTGTATTCGGATCTAAAGTCCAGTAAGTAACGCCTAATTAAAACATTAGTGTAGATATTTTATTTCATATTATTATAAATATTATATAGAAAATAGCTCATGTGAGCTTGAAATAATGTGACGCTGGTTGTTTTATAAACCAATTATGTTTCTGACTCACGTACATACATGTATATTTTTGAATGGTTATTATACTCAAACAGAATACTAATTTATTATTTTATATTATTTAAACGACAAACGTAAACTTACTGTATCGAGTATATTAAAATTTATAATTAAAAACTATAAAAATATTGCATCTTAAAATTGATTGGCAGTTTGAAAAAAAATAACTGATATGAGAACTCATTTTAACTGAAAAGTAATTTATGTTGTTGTAAATAATAATTGATAGCCAGTCGCCACCGAGACAGCTGTAATGATAATATGGGAAACTGAATATTTAAAATTAATGTTTCTTGTATAAAATACGAGGCATTGTGCATCGACTACAATTGCCACTAGATGTCCGACGGAAAGAAATTAGTTATCCGCGAATAACAAATGATGTGGAATTACATTTTAAATGCCCCTTGCTTTGAATGCTTTGAAGGATATTTTTATATAGTTTTTCATTATTTCAACCGTTATATTCAGATGTAAAATTCATTGCTCGTTTGTTTCATCGTTCAAACTGTCCGGTTCACCTGAAGGAAATATTTTTTTCTATATATTTAGTAACTAAATATAGACCGATGACGCTAGAAATAGATAAATATAAAAAACTGTCGTGATGAAGCTATGATTAATATCTATATAGTTAGTTTATTAAAACAGTAAAGACAAATAGGTTTTTTATATAACTTAAAAATAAAAGGTTAATAGGTTCTTTAAATAACAATAAATTCTAATATAGTTTAAACGTGACAAAGTACTTTTTGTTTTCATGAATCCTTTATTTTACTTGGTTTTTGAACATTTGTACATTTTATTACAAATCAAATCAAAAGTTTGCTTTAATGTGTGATCAAAAATTAAAAAAGAACCACCTTAATACGAAACGACTGTAAAAATAGTTTATTATGATATCTTTTCTTTTTGAAATCCAATAAAATTGACTCAGACAAGACGAAAGTATTAAAATTGTGTTAATTCGACGAATCATGGCCGGTTTTATTGAGATAATACTGTTTACGATTAAATTATGGCTTTCAATAAAAATACTTCACTCTAGAACCGAATTCTCGACTATATTATTTTTTCTTTATGTTTTCGAAGTACGTGATCGATAAAGTCCACTTATGCATCGTTATAACAATTGTAACAAGTTAGTGATTGCGGGAAGCTTACAAATTTGTAAACCCACCCACACCACTCCTCACTTCTGCACCTTAAAATTTGAAATTGAAAATATATGAATTTAACATTCAAGTAATGCTGTGTCATTATATATAAATATGAGAAATGTATCTTAAGAGTAACGTTATAAGTACAAATGTAGCTTACCCGAGTTTGAATTAAAGCGTTAGCTTTGTGATCGTTTCAAATGTGGTATGATTAAAAGCAGGCGTGGGCTAGGACCGTACGTAAATATCACTCCATACAGTGAAACTTCATGCTCGAAATGATTTAAAGTCGAAAACACATTTTATTAAACAAATTATTGGTATATGAAATGGTGGTCTTATAAATAAAAATATAGTTCCACTTTGTAAGACATTAAATTTAATTTGTTTTTAACAGCCATTATTTAGTTTATTGTGAATTTTACATCATCGAGATCTCTTAAATATGACCATTTCAAATAATGTTTATACGTTGATTAATTTTATATAATAAAATGTTATTATTTGATCAAAATGACAAACCTCCGAGAAATCCCGTTGCGACATTTCATTCAATCAGCTACCTTCTTCTTAATCGTATCTGTAACAAAGATTTTTATGAAAATTCTGTCAAAATAAATTTATAAATCGTTTGTTCTTTTACGATTAACAAGGAATAAAAGTGAAATGGGTGTAATAGCGAACACTTTAAGTCTGATACGCTTAGGGATAAAGTTATGATTACATGCGAGCAGGTTTTTATGTGCAATTTTGTATTGAAACCCGTCTGGTGGTTTAAAATTAGCCCATAATAATATTATCATTAAGTCTGCATTTCAGTGCAAATATCTAGAGCTTAGTGATGGCTAATCGGATGGTAGCTTCCGCCAGCGGTCATCAAACCTGGCGAGAAAACTATGAAAGTGGTTACGCGAAAAAATCTATGATTAATTACAATGTAACACTATTAATTACGTTAAAATCCAAAGTAAAAGTTAACGATGCTTTGTCAATAAATTCAGTTATTAAGTGCGCTTATGAATAATAATTATTATTTCTTGTCTTTTTGGAGTCTCGAAATAAATTTGTTTTTGCTATAGATACAGATATAGATTTCTAGATTAACGTGTATCTTAAAAGTTGATTAGCAGGGATATAGTTTATTGTTATTCTTCCATGCAGTTATAATTAGAATACTTATTATGAGTGTTGCATTTTAGTAGCGTGTGACATTACTATTGTTTACACTATTTACACGAAATAAATTAAGTTCGTAAATTATTACATATAAGATATCAAAGGTCAAACTTGTAACAGCATTAAAAAATCATATACCGTGAATATCGGCACCGGCACTTATCAAATGAAGATAAAATTGCAACTAACAAAAAACTTAAATTAATGTTAATGTTTCATACTAAAAAAAAATATAATTCCAATGGCATTAAAATTAACATAAATGAATCTGATAAATATAATTATCGAGTCCAATTGCTTGATAACGTTATCGTATCCTACGACCATTACATATAGTGTGTATTTCACCGTTAGCATGAATAATCATACAACGTATTTTAGAATATTTCATATATATATATTTATGGGGTTGGTTATATAAAGTTTCTAAACAATAGTCCAGTATAGTTAGATTTAAACACAGATACGAAACTAAAATGTTATCGTGTGTTAATGATTTAAAATCACTAGTCGAGAGATTCCAACCAAATAAAATTTATTCTTCAATTATATATTTTTTAAATATGTGCTATTATTTTAAATGTAATTGCATTTGAATGTTTATTAAACTTATATACATAATACAATAAAACATTTATTTAAACAGTGAACATAATGCATTGCCAATCTGTATGTGTTGGTCGCTGTTATAAATCATTGGTTGGACGGTTCTGCTGGAACTCGATTATTTTTATCTCGGCTTCACATACCACTGGCAATATATTATGCAATATTTATAATACCATCCGTGTCTTGTAACGGTTAAATTTAGTGCATTGTTAACCTACTAATTGCATTGCTGTTATCTCGAGGAATAGCATTGGCATTCAGTTATCCGTTAGGGAATTCTTAAATACGGTCAACTATCGCTGTATAATGAATGTTAAATGATAGTCTTAGTTGAAATAACAAAAAAAAAAAAACAAAACAAAACAAATGGACGCTAATGACAGTTATTTTTTTTTAATTCGATTACGTCTTGATATTTATTTTAAATAATCTAACCGCCATCCGTACTGTCTCTAATGTAATCACAGATGGTAATTGTCAGCAATTATTTTTACATCTGTTTAATGTTTTTACTTATATTCTTACTGTGAAACATCTCCAGTGCAATTAAACATTACATATAAAGTAATTACAACATTTATTTCGTTCTGTGTCCACAAAATGTAAAATACGTTTAGTTTGTTAAATAACAATTCACATCTTCATAATTTTAATATAAATTCTTTTTTTTTTTTATAAAACCGATTTAAAGTGCATCTATGTCCAAATCGTAGACGCTTTTAAAGTATTGAGGGAAACAATTTCATTTGTTTAGTCCTATACATTCATGTATTAATAATTAAACGTTTTAATATACATTTTATTGTAGTAAATAGATACAAGGAAACAAATCTGTTGGACTTATAATAACGATGTCATGATAATTGATACGTGTATAGCACAATAATAACTATGTCATATGAAATATGTCATGATATCCTGTAGAAACTTGAAAAAATCCTATTGCGGTATCTCGCGGAGGCTGAATTCTGTCGTGTCGGCACCGAATATTCTCTACGATCCAGTGACTGAATTTAGACATATTATAATCATATACCTTACTAATAAACACATTAAATTAAAAATAAATTAACTATGTAATTGATTATTTCGCACAAGTCTCTATTTGTATTGCAATCAATAATATTGGAGGATCGGTATAACAGTTGGATGTTTTGATTTTTGTTTGAATAATGTTGGTTAAGAACTTTTGCACGTTAAATTTATTAAAATTTTATAACGATAATATCTATAATGATTATCTCCAGGCACAAAACCTCCGTTCATATAGACATTATAATAGATGAGAAAGAGAGATACTAGGCATAGTAATGATATATTTTCTCTCTCTCTCTCTCTCTCTATGTCTTCAGTTTCATCGACGACGTAGGTTTTTAATATGAAATTGTTAGTAAATTAAAACTTTTATAGCACATAAAAAATTAAAAATTATCGATACGAACAGGAATCGAAGCTGAAACCACAGGAATATCAAATTTCTATTGCATTTAAAATGTATCGTTATTCTTTATTTTAATTATTCTAAAACTTAGTGATTCTTTTAGATATTTCTATAATATTTACAATTTTGTTATAGGTGATGCCTTAATCTATATATTAATTTTTCCTGAAAAAAAAATATCAAGACGCACAAATTATATAATATAATCATTAAAAAAAAACACATAAAATTGCGATGATGTA
>DVQP01001089.1:0-17230 GCA_018231745.1 Danaus eresimus | reverse complement strand
AGCATATGTGAATAATTTTGTGTACCTAACACATGGTCTCCGGCCTCGAGGGTTGCGGCGGCTGGGGCTGTTCCGCTGAGCGCTGACGGGGAAGCTGCGAGGAGTCCAGGACGATGGACGGCCGCGGAGGGAGGCTCTCGCTCACCATGTGCGACAGAGACATTTCACTGGAGGCGTTCGTATCTCCTGGGATGTCAAAACATTCATCTTAATAAAGATAATTATATCTTCTGTCCAATAATACGAGATCTCTTCTTCTTAATACGTTTTATCGTTTGTATAATCTGCTTGACGTTCTAGAATATGAAACCTTCAATCGGGAACTCGTAAATACAAATATAGTTTGAACTGTGTTTGTTTAAAGTCGGAAAGATCAGTAGTTGTCCTTCAGAACATATTCACGTGAAATATTGTATACATTTCATATTATATTCGATGAAATTAGTTATTTATGCTTATTTATGAAGATGTGAACCGCTGTCATTTATACAATTTAATATTAGCTAAGTTAAATTAAACTACGTTTTATCGATACTACGCCATCTTTATTATATTATCTCGATATATTTCCGACTTTTATTTCTTTACAGCAACCCTGATCAGACGAATTGAAAGACATTTCCGTGATTATGTAGACGTAAAATGATATAAAAAGCGTAATAACCGAAAAACATAGTTTTATTTAATATTAGTTTTTAATTAACTTGTTAATAAATAACAAATTTAATCTTCGTAATAATTTCTTTTGTACAATCACTGGCATTAGACAATATGAAACTTGAATTAAAGTTTCCATTCAAATCACTTTAATTTCGGGGTTGCCCTTTATATTAATATTCTCTGTCATTAATTTAAGGGTAATTAAATATATGGAACCAAGCTGTTTTTACTATTTATAGACGAGGAGTTGATATTTGACTATAATGTATTGATTACTTTAAGTTCTTTCGTTCATTTTGTCGTCAAATTATGTCAAAATCGTGGAAGTATGTATTATTGCGTGTATATATATATTATATTAATCTAGTTTGTTGAAGATGTGTAAAGTTTTTACTTCATATATATCTTGCTTCCATAGAATGTTCGAGAGAGCTCTTTAAGGACGAGCAAATGTAAAATAGTTGTAAAACTTCATAGAAGAAATAAAATGTACAAGAATTTTGCAAAGTAAATGACGTGTTTTATTATAATTTAATAAAAATATTCTTAATTGTGCTGAAATGTTTATTTAATTCATAAAATGAAATTTATTGAACATCATTGTCGTTTAGAATAATAGAGTTTTAGGAAATAAATATTAAGCTTTAAAGAAAAATAATGATTTATTTAATTAAAGTTTATAATTAATTTTTTTGGTAATTTTATATTTGATGATAAATAATTTATTATATTTTTTGATTACTAAAAGTATTTTTTATGGTTATTCCTTTCAATATATCAGGTTTTTTTGTTGTAAAAAACAAGAAAGCATTAATACAAGTTGAAATATCGTACAGCAAGCAAAAGATGAGCGAGACTAAAACAGAAAACTAACGAGTCTCATATTAAGAATATTTTATTAATAAATATTATTTATATTATAACTATGAAAAACTACCTCATTCTAAATGTTATATATATACATAGATGTTGCGGATGTCCGTGGGCGACTGTGACTACTGTCCATTAAGTAGACCGTCTGCTCGTCTGCCAGCTTCCTCATAAAGAAAGGTAGCATACTGCTGGGTTGGTTGTAATTTGTTTGCCTCATATTTTACTGGACGAAAGGATCCGTATATCGAGTACTAACCTGAAGGCTGTCGGGGTACTGGAAGGAGAACTTCCCCACACTCCTCGCCCAGGAGAGGCTGGAGAGGAGACGGCAGCTCTCGACTGTCGATAGCAGAAGATCTCCGCAGAGAGTGTCTTCAACATTAATAATAAATTGTACCGTTAGTATGAAAGTATACCACGACTTTAGAAATTAGCAAGAACGATGACGTTATAACATTACAACTAAGAGCTATGTATAGATGTGACATGAATACGTTAAAATAAATACAGCCACAAATAATTGTGTGAGAAACAATGAAATGTACGAGGATTTGAATATCGTTTTACTTTAACTACAAATCAATTCATCAATATTTTTAGTTAAATAAAACATAAATAGTATTGAAAAGGCTTAAACGCATAATTAATCAGGTCCACATACCTCTGATGAGGGATTCGTCGATCGCTAACAGTGAGTAGAGTCGAGGTCTGATCTGGAACGCTGTTCACGCACACGCTGATACTGACCCCGACGTCGGGCCCCCCGACAGCTTGGCCCCCGGAGCCCCCCGAGGCCCCGTCGCCCTCATCATCATCGTATCTGCCCAGCAGAGACTCCATTTCTAGGCTACAGTTTAATTTCTCCCATGTATAGTGCTGTATGTCCAGTGTTAGTGATAGGCCGACGTCATGAGCTTTCATGTCATACGAGTTTCAGTTTTTTTTATAAAAAAAAGGGTTGAAATGGGATTGTAAGCTTTCAAAAATTAATGTCACTAGCTTGGTGTAATGTTATTATATTAAGTTAATATATATTATATATGGAAGTTATTACTAATAATTGTGGTGAATTTGTGAGTGTTAAGTAATGTAGGTGCAATGTTAAATATATTTGATAAATTTTCTTTTTGCACATAGCGACACAATCTTCATCTTCAGTATTGGTGACAAAAAACAACACTTGTAACTAAATAAAGATAAATATTAATGCACGTATTTTTAAATTTAAACATATGAGTACTTATGGAATTTTTATATGAACAGCGTACTTATAAATGAAAATTGTTTTAGCATTTGAACTTTATACAATTTTTTTTTCAATACTTGGATCATGAACTCCTAAAAAAATTTGAAGTGATAGTTAACGTTTAAGGCTATTTATTATTGTAATATTCATAAATTCACGAATAGACACAAACTAGTTTATATGACCGACAGATTAAGCTGTTAATGCCAGCAGATCATTGAACTCCAAAATTAACGGACTTACCGTCTTTGGATGAGGTTCTCCATGATGATGTAGTCATCTTCCTCCGCCCCTCGCAGATGTTCCTTTTCCATGAAGAGAGCGAATTCAGGGTTCGACATCTCACTTGCATGACGACGTCTTGGTGACGCTCGACCAGGGGACAGGAGACGGTTTGTTATAGGGGTACTAAAAAAACAACAGAATTATACAGCGATAGCATTAACCAACTAAAATATTTTTAAACATTAAAGTTGTGTAGCATGAACCGTTTTTACCAATACAAAACATTTTGTCAATCCGCAAATTTGTTTGAACCTTAACACTGACATTCACACCTCGTCTGCCGGTGGTAAGAGCTTGTTGCAGAGTACCGAAACTTCTGGAGGATCTAGTTTTATAAATAATTACATAACGCGTAGTGACCCGGTAATTTTAGTTTAATTTAAATGAATAGTCGGGGAAATCTTAGATCTCATTAACTTCGATACCGCTATTTACCGAGGAGTATGAGGTGGAGAGAATAATCCATAGGCTGTTTCGAGTTCATCTGTTATGCTGGTGTATTCGTGCATCGCTAGCAGCAGAGATCTAGGAGCTCCGCCCACACGAGTGCGACCTGATGGAATGCCAGCCGCACCGCCAGTTGCCTCCCAACCTTGATAACGGTAGTTTTCATCATAGTGACGCCATTAAAAATCCATACCCAATTGCTGATTGTCGTAAAATGGCAAATAAGTCACAAGCAATATATCATGAAGCTTAGTGCTTCTGAAACTAGGACTTTTTATTAGAATTTATATTATTTCTGCGGGCTAGGATAATAAAGATTAATTTAAATGTTATTTCGACCTATTATGTATCAGAGTAGTCTATAATATATTAAAATACAAGAAAACTAAAATGAATCTCATTCATCATGAAGACTAGTCTTTTTTAACAAGCAAAACCTGTAACAGAATTTTGCAAGGAGCCGGCATCCACGGCCGAGTTATCTGGCTCTGAGTGCGTCTGACTGTGCTGTCTTCTCGGAGCCAGATGCTGTGTTGAGTGACCGCCCATGCCACAGTCGTTACCACCTTCGGAACGCCTGGATGAAAACGAATCCCGATTTGTATTTGACCAATAACAAAAAAACGTTGTGATATTAACCTCAAAGAATTTAAGGAAACGTATCGAGTAAATTGTGCATCAAGTTTAAGAATAATCTCTTTATATACAATACCTTACCTTGTGGCAAATGTATGACTATTTAGATTTAAGAAATACTTATTATGGAATCAAAAATAATAATTAAGATACATTAAAATTGTATTACTTACAAGAATTTAATTTACATACAATTAATTTAGCATACATATATTTAGTTATAAGTTTATTCGATTATAATTAGTGAGAACGGAAGTTAAATCAAAGAATTTACATGTGATTTAAGCGATTCAACTCGCAGCTAGAAGTCATAAAATATAAAATGTGTCGTACAGTAGACAGAGTGCATGTTATGTGATATTTTATTATTATTATTATTTATAACATATTAGCGTGTAATATAAGCTGATAAATATAAAGATATATAAAACTAGCTACATCTCTATTCATAAGCTAGGCCATTCGCCAAATGACTAATCGACTTACTGTTTCCACAACCGTCTCCTAACAGATGCAAGAAAGTAACAAAAAAATAAAAATTAAAACAATCATGACGATGGATAATTTTTGGGATCGAATACGTGATAACTGATCGTGTGATCGAGTGACAGGAAATGAATCCACCTGTCCTCGAACAGTAAACATGATCAAACTAAAGTGGGACATGCCAAACAAAACTCATGGATGGATCTATTCTATAAAGCAATTTCATCTTCCATAAGATCACAAATATTTACATTTTGTAAGAACAATGAGATAACCCGCAAACGACTTTGAATCTTATTGGAGGCACAATTCGGTGTATTATTAGTTTTGGATATTTGGAAATGATAAATGTAATTCGTCTTTCTGGCTGTGCTGGCTTTAGCGATCACTAAACGCAAGATATGCTTACCGTCTGGTATTGGCAGTCCTTCTTGTACCCGCAGAGGTTGTACGCGGACGAAGACTGCTTAATTCCGTCGGTACTTCACGAACTTCCGGTAAAAATGCGTCGTCGACAACCGATGCCACTATATAACAATAATAGATCTTATTTTCAAAGCAATACAATTCGTTTTGCTAGACAGCCCTTAAACAGTCAGCGTTAAGTGGAGCCTGCTACATATTTGTTCCCGCCAGATGTGACTTAACGGGACTTTATAAAGCTATTGCCCTAATTTGCTTCTACGGACAAGTGTCAAGCCTCTTGAATAATGGAATAATATAAGCGAGACTTAGCTGAAACCATTTATTTACGAGCTATATTTATATGGACATCTCATATAATCTACAGAGCGATAGTTTTGAAAGTTTTACGATTATTATAAGCATATTTCAGATACCTTTCTTCTCGTCGCTAGGTTCAGTTCTATTGCTGTCGGACGACCTTTGTCTTGCTGGTGTTGCTGGGGCAGTTGGCCTGATGACGGTCACGTCTGGCCCAGCAACGCTGCCAGCTGATGACGTGGAAGTTGAATCGGGCTCTGGTTCCTTCTCAGCTGGAACCTCTGGCCCTGATTGAGGCAACTCCTCCTAAAGGTAGAAGCGTTTGACTTCGGATGATTTATTTAGTTGATTTTAAAGTATTATTTAAAAACGGTGTATAGAAAAATTATTATGAGTTGTTGTGTTTACGTTCTGTTAAAATTGAGGTTCAAAAAATTTACTCGAATAATATATTAAATGAATGGTAACAAGATCTCATAAAAAAAATCAACAAAATAACTTTCCTGTTCCAAATTACGTATTAATGATGCAAAAATTACTGAGCTGTGATGCGAGGAATCTACTGGACTGACGATTTCGATGACAATTAACATATAATAAATCGTGTACACAAAACATTAAAATGGAAGTCACTTTGCAAATGTATGTGCGAAACTAAAAACAAGTAAAGCGGTAAGATGTGAAGTACGGCTAGCGGAATAATGTGTCAATGTTTGAGTGTCTCATGAACAAAATAAATTTAAAATGGTACCGACTCACGCGACACACGGCGCTTTGTATTTATTCATTATTATGTATGCTATTTTCTACTCGATGCGCTATCCCACGTTGTATTTTACTGCCCATTTCAAATTATATAGCACAAATCTTACATGTGTCCAATAGTTACTTTTAAATATAGTAACACCCAGCCAAAAGATAAAAAAAATTATTATCTCTGTTACAGTTAATTTAAGCTTTCCGTGATGGGTATATCAATTGTAACTGCTTTTTTTAAAATTTATGTACTCGAGAATAATTCTCATTTAGATGTTAATTTTTTTACGTTTAAGTGCTTGGTCAGTAAAATAGCTTGTGGTGCTGCTTTAATATAATGTGAATCGCGTGTGTTCTTACTTCGGAGGGTTGCGAGGCGAGCTCGTCCTCCTCTTGTACGGGCCGGACGATGAACCGAGCGGCGGTGTCACTGTCCGACAGCACCTGCACGGATAGGTTGCGATCCGTTTGGAGATTTAGGACTTGAGCAGCTTATAGATTGCCATTTAAGAACAGTATAGTCCTCCAAACCAAGACGTCTTATTCGAACTCATTTAAAATTCACACGAGAAGATTTAGAAGATATAAGGACAGTAATTTTGGTAAGAGAAGAAAATATACATTTTTTGTTCGATTTCACAAAATGAGTTTATATAAAGCATGAAAAAAAAGGAATTTGAATTATTTTTATTTATTTTTTATAAAAAAAAAATATACAAAAATTTATAAAATGTTATCCGTATAAACTGCCATTAAAAGCATAGCGTGAAGATAAAAAGTATAGAGAAATGAAGAGTAGTCATTGAATGTGATAATTTATTATAAAGGTTGATATAACTTTAAATTTTTAAAGCGTATCATGTTGCTTCAAAGTTAAAATTTATTTTTCAAAGTCCTGATTCTTAAAAGTTTTCTTACCACCAAAAAAGGTTTGGGATTTCGGCTTTTTGAAACATTTATTTAACGTTAAGTATGACAGCCCTACTATCAGTTTAAGGCAACCATTTTAAGGCGAATCCTCTGTGTTTAGTAGGGCAAATGTTTAGGGTCACAAACAGAATTGGTATTGACATGGGTTAACTCAATAATTTTTAGAAACAATATTATTGTCACACATATATGTATCTAGAAAAAAAAAAAAAGGATCACAAAATACAAATAAGCGTGAACCCGGTTCCGGACTTAATAAATCAAAGTTCGGGAAACGCGTTCAATGCGGTAATGAGGTAAATAAAGAGGTCGCAAGAAACATATTGACAATATTAGTAATGAACATGCTGAGATAAGCACAAATCAATTAGATCTCATCGTCATATGAATGTAAGTATGAAAGGATATTTTATTGTATTGGAGATTAAAGGACAATGTAATTTTTTACCAAATTAACGAGTAAGGGACAAAGTATGTTTAATGTGTATAAAATTATGCGTACCTCGGATCTGTCGCTGGCGGTTCGTAATCTAGTTCCACCTGTTTGGAAGGTTGGCGGTGGGGGCCCCAGGGTGTCTGTGGACCCTCGGTTCACCAGAGACGGATGAGTGGCCATGAACCGATGGATCACTGCTAGATGGTTCATAGTCTGCTCAGCTACGTCTTCAAGTTTTCTAAGTCTGAACTCTACGCTCTGTGGATTGTATTGTATATATTGTTCTTCAATTGATTTCTTAATAATCTTCATAGGCATTGGTCTATATAGGTCTTTGCACATATTGATAAGCAAATATATTTGATACTTTTAAATGAAATATTGTTTAATTAGTGCAGCTGTGAAACTATTTTACGGATAGTCAGTTTTGCATCTTAATATTGAATTGCAATTTTATGTTTATTCATATGAATAATAACGACAGAAAAATCATCAACCATCTTTTCAAAACACATTAAAGTAACAAACATATTTGTTTCCTATCAGAAATATTGTTTCAGCAGCGGATTGATTGTCTTCGAGTTGATTATTGTAACGTGTCAAACAACCGGCAAGGGGACCATATAAAAGCGAGTCCAAAATGTTTCCCAAATAAATTTCTGACTTTATTTTATATGTCGTGTAAAAATTTTGGCGAATTAGCTGGCGTGGGCGGAAAAAAGGTCATAATGAATAAAACAAAAGGGATGTCTAACGATGTGGAATAGAGTAGGGTTCGCACAGATTTGTATCTGACACACGTAAAGATAATATGAGATAAGTAGGGAAGTAATCGAAAAAATTGTTGATCTCTTAAAAGATGAACCTATTTATTCAAATTTAATTCATGTCTCGTTAATCATAAGGTGAAATTTTCATTGCTATTGTTGAGTTTCTGGGTTCCCGTGTTCCTAACCGGTAATAGTTTCCTGTCGGTATAGACGATTGAAACATAATAAAGTTTTTCTCTGTAAAAACAACTTTGAATGCAAATTTCAAGAAGATTAATATGATTTTGAACATGACATTGTAACTCATTAAAATTTAAAGCTACAGTATTACTTATATGCGAATATGCAAAATATATAAGCTGTAATAAAGTAACTAACAATTTTAATGTAAAAAAAGTATACTATTTGACTTCCCATCCCTTAGATCATATCGCTTGCTTCCGCTTTCAGAACTTTTCAGTATCCACAACAAAGTCTGAAAAGTTAGCCATCTTACTTTTGATAAACTCTCTGAATTATCTCGTTCCTCATAATGAAACAGGAAACAAAAGCGTATGGAAAAAGAATTCTTATAAGAACACAATTACTATGCAGAATCAAGAGTGTTTAAATCATTTTACCAGCGAATAATTTTAACATATATTTATATGAAAAAATATATTTTTATAATTTTTATTGTTTTGTGATTTGTTGACATGGTAATCACATTTTTCATTCTTATTTTTTTTTCCATTTAAACCCATACATCATTCGTACTATAGCATATATTTTTGTTAATTTTGATTATTTAATTGATAAACAAAACATTAAAGCTTTCGAATAAAATCTGATCTTGTACTGTAACTGTTTTTCGTACAAAAAAGCTTTATCGCTTGATAATCACTTGATATTTACCTTCACAGATTGCACTTGACAATTCGCTTTTTGATTCAGGTCTTCTATTTTCGTCGTTATATTTTCAACTCTATCAGTCGTATTCCTAACTCTCTCCTCGATCGAATTCGATAGTTTTACCTCCTAGAAAACGGAAATGCATAAAAAAAATATATTACATTAAATCACAAGCAAAATCGGATATTATGAAATATACCTGTTCCCTAAAATATCCTTCTACACACTCCTCTTCAAAGTCGTACAATCTTTCCATATCTTCCTTTTCTAAGAAAAGTTTTAGTCCATTATCATATTGAAATCTTTTATGGGACACGTTTCTGGTGACCCATTTGCATGTAGCGTAAATGTGACAGAATATTATTAGTGGAGGTGGCAGAACTGGTTTCTGCTCGTACTCCATCACAACAGTGAACCTTTGGAACATCCAAACCTGCAGATTATTCACATATTATAAAACAGAACGAAGCTGAGGGTAGTCACAAATAAACAACGTCTATAGACATTAAGATAACAAGGTTCTTGTAAAGCATATAACTTCAATATATTGTTGAAATAATAAACGATATCATTTTGAAATGTTTTAACAGCTCCTTTGTCACGTTTCACAGTATATGTTATAATGGCTCTGTCGAACTTTATCACAATTTGCATTTAAATTGGAATTATTTTATACTATGATGTTTCATGCACGTTTTAGAATCTGCAAACGGAAGATACATCCGACACTTGTTTAATTATAGATTTCCAATTCGAGTGTTATTTACAGAAAATTAAAAGCTATCCGATAAAATCAACTTTCGCATATCCGTTAAAAAGGTTCTATAATGAGCCTTTATTGCAGATTCTAATACAAAGAAATAAAAACATAAAAAGCAAAAAGAAAGAACCTGATGCGAGACTTCATTGACTTCATTAAATATATTATTAAAAACAGCGATAAGGAGGTTAATGAGGAGTATATTGGCCACGAGGAGGTACACCGTCATCGCTATGGGCGTGATCCATCTCCCGGTCACACACTTTTTGTCCCCGATTCCCAAACCGCAAGGTGGATCAATGTCCGGGGCAAACACTTCCCCGTATAGCATGAAGTACGGTTGGAAGAATATCTATAACAATTTGGGAGGGTCAACAGAAAATCAAACAAAAAAAAAAAGGTGAGAAAAATCAAAATAATGGTTTTCATAATAAAATAAAGTAGGAAACTAGCGGTCTACAAAATAAATAAACAAACAACGCAAAACATAATGTAACCCTAAAACCAGTCTAACGTAATCAAATCTCGCAACAGGCAGCTAATTACAACGGATGTTACAGTGCGGGTCATATCGTGATCTTTGGATTTGGACGTTCCCTTGAATTTTCCTTGATTTCTAAACAGTTTCGACTTAAACTATTCGGTCCGATACCTTCTTAAATCTTCTTAAATCTCAACGATATGTCCAGCAAATACCAAAATAATAATAATAATAATGCAACCAAGACTACAAGACAACGTCAATTTTCGAAACCTGATGCGATACACCGTTGACTTCAATGAAGATATTATTAAAGACCGCTATAAGGAGATTGACTAGAAGGATATTGGCTATGAGCAAGTAAATGCTCATCACCACCGGCGGGACCCAATGTCCCACCCTGCATTCTTCGAGTCCTGGCAAACCACAAGGTGGCGCCATCTGTTCAGCGAATACCTCCCCATATAGCATGAAATACGGTTGAAAGAACACCTGGAAGGTTCGCTGTTAGTAGTCACCGTGGTAGTAAATATACATATCTTTTTATTTTAAATTTATTATCTCTATTCCCAGTTGTGACGCAAACGCATTAAATTCTATGCAAGTGAACACGAATGATCATTGCTGTTTTAAAAATATTCAACAATGCAAACTATCAAATTAACATAAACATTAATTTTCATGCAATTAAAAAACGGAATTCTGCAACTGTAATAAATTATTCAAACTTTTTGTCGGTCTTGGAAAACATTTCGCTTTTAACTGCTAAAATAGTTATTTTTATCAGTTTTTATTGCTCCGATATTTCTGGACGTTGTTTCAACTCACCTCTCTTATCAAATACCAGCTGGCCTCTTTGTCGGGATACAAGATGGCCTGTCGCGCTACTCCGAAGGACATCAGCACGACGAGTAACAGAACAACGAAATATATCATGTTCTTAACCATCTTACCCATCATCGTGACTAAGGGACCTGCAATTTTTTTATTGTTACTTCAAACCGCTTAAAATGTTATTACAAACGTTTTCTTGAAATACGTTTTTAAAGAATTTTTTATGAAGAGCATGATAATGCTGAAGAGCATTAAACATGTCAAATACATGTAATTCAAATATATTCATTACTTAAAGTAAATTTGGATAATCTTTGAAGATTTACATGATATCAGGGAAAACAATAAAAATAACTTTTCTGTTTATGAGAGCTTTACGATATATGTATGCATATAGTTTTGTAATAAATAGAATATGTTACCTAAATACTTATTGACTCCCAATATATTAAGTATTCTCAAATACCAATATATAATATCAACACAATATATGACGCGGCCGACATCCATAGACACGGCCCGCAAGCGCAGGGTGAGACCAACTAGGAAAAATATTATGAAGCCAGCATCGTAAGTATTCCACATATTCCAGGCCCACACGCTGAACTTGTGCCTGGGAAAAAAATTATAGGTCCTTGAGCAGGAAGACCAGCAGAATATGACAGAGTTTACTGCTTCAAAAAGAAGCGCAAATTTTCATTCTATTTCATACTTAACATTATGCTTATCGAACAAGACCACATAAGAAATTTTCCAATTGAAAAGCCTCCAATCAAGCGTTTTCAATCTAGTAAATTATCAAAGCGTAATCCTTTGTTCACACGGCATGCCCCTGCAGAATGTTTGCACGGTTCGCCAACAAACATTGACACATTGTTTATTCACTGATAATTTTTGGTAAATTTAAGCAAAAAAATTAAATAAATTTTCGTGTAAAGGGAAGCCATTATGTGGACCATAATGAAGTCAACGACCTATTTATTAAAATATAGTGCTATTTGATTAATCCAGCTAAAAAATGTTCTTCTATAGTGAAGACGTAAACTAAAGTTATAATATTCTTTCTGATAGTGCTGTGGCAATATGTCCATTAACTTATTTAATTTTATAAACTCTAAGTATTTTCGAAACTGAAAAAAATTTAACTCACCTTATGGCTACGGGTTCGGATGTAATGATTTCTCTTATTTTTTCGCATAAAAATGTAAGTATGTAACATATGGAATATATTTCTGGTGAAGACGGCGTGGGGTTCATCTTCACTAGCACTGTGTAGGTGAACATTAATAGGAACAATATGTACGCGATCTGAAGACAAATGATCACTGAATAACAAACCGCTTTATTTATATGCAATAAAAATAAATTAAAATAAAACTTGCATTATATAAATCATACAAAAACTTTCTGTATTAGACTTGATTAATTTTATTTTAGTTATCATTTCGTTATATTAACTTTATAAACAATATTATTGATAAAAATCATAATTCGAGAAAAGAAAATAAAAATAATAAAACATTACTCCTAAACGTATATAAAACAATGATTTATGGTAATTAAAAATATATTATTTCAGGTTACTGTAGGAAGGGAGCTGAATTTTTTTATAGCAAATATAAAATAGTACAAGAATATTGAAAAGCTTTTGCTAAACATATGAGCTATCGATAAGATATAACATAATATGCAGTTATCCTTTGTAAACAGACAGACAACAAACAACAGACAGACAACTTTAATGACTTTTTTGAACACATTAACCAAGCTAAAGTAACATCAGACAAATCATATCAAAATACATATCTTAAAGTTTCTTTCTTTTAAGATAAAAAGAGATTAAATATCCTTTCGCGGATAAAACGATCTGTTATCAATATTTATGAATGTTGGTTTAAAAATGAGCAAATGTTTAATGTAATATATTATCTCATAAAGGGTTTACGTTTGAGAAGAATTTTATTCGTAACAATTTTTTTTTATTATCATGTTTTACGCGGAAACCTTTATAATTTCAGTGTATTTTCCTTTTCATTAAAATTTAACATACACTTTGTTTTCGCCATGTTTCCGCAGGTAAAATTTACATGTTCAAATTACATAAAAAAATAACTTTCGCTGTAATTTTTTTAAACAATAATTTGATAGCTTTTATTGTGAGGTTGAACACCAAAACTTTGTTTATAAACTAAAGAGAACTGTAATGTAATTTTTATGAAAATTTGTGTAATATTTACGAAGCCGTTGTATCTGTTTGATATCTTTTGTTAATGCTTTTTCAGTGTACTCCCGGATACTGGATCAACTTCGAAGAGAAAGTTCGAGAATATTAAAAATTACGAGCAACATAAACAACAACTCACTTCCTTATAATTCTCTATTTTAGATTTCATAAGTAACAAAACTCCTACGTCCATTTTATTTCATTCATACTACATAAGGCCATAGATTGTAAAATATAAGTATATATTGTCACATAATTAAAGTAACTCACCGAATCCGCCCAAAACTTAGTTATCGGTGCAGTAAAGAACTCATATATCTTCTTCCTCAATCTCAGCGGCCTCATCCTTTTGTCCTCTGGCACGTGGTACTCAGGCAGGTCACGATATGTTGGATCCCAGCCGATTTTGCCGACCTTCCCGTTCTGATCAACACGAGTTTCACATTCGGCCCCTGAGCCAATCAAGGCCTGCTTGAGTATAGAAAATCGTATAGAGGTTACCAAGAATCCGAAACAAGATAGACATCACGCAATAAGCGAGGCAGTGAGGCCACATAATTAGAAACAATAGTCCTCTAGAAGAGAAGATTCTGTGTGCAAAATATATTAAAAAAGGGTGATTGGATTCTCAAGAAGAAATCAGATAATGATATAGAAAAATATCCAAAAGTCAGATTTGGTTTAATTTTTTGTGACTACCGTTTCTAATTGAGTGTAGTATTTTGTTTTTTCATATCAGCTATAGCGTTTATTGCAATAAATTTCGTTGCAATTTTCTACTTACATATACATAAAGAAAAATACTAAATAATAAGATAAAAGAAGCTTAAGCAAGGACAATAAATAAATTAATGGTATATAAGTGATGATATGTTAATACAAGAAATTTTTGGAACATTTGTTTCGTTTCTTTTATATTAAACGGCCACACGAGAAATGTGAAGCCTTTAAAGTAAGTCCCTCGATATAATTAATCAATGACACTAGACAATTTGATAACTTCTTTTTTGGGGGCGTAATAAATCATGTTTAAAAATAGATTATAATAATTTTGCATGTTGTTTTTTTTCACGTAATGGATGAATGGAAAAACCTGATATGTTGTTCAAATGACGTAAAAATATACGTATATTTTTAAATTGTCATTGTACGCGCCATTCACAATTAACATAAAATTCAGCACGTTGTCAGACCAATCGTTGTAATGAATATTTATATCGAAATTTAAGTATTATTGTTGCGAGAAAAACGTGGTTCATATTTGTAGCAATATAAAAACAAAAAAATAGAACACAATTAACGGGCAAGGATAGTAATTCCAACATAAAGCCTTTCCTAAAAGCTACGACAAATAGCAATAGTGTCTTTTCTTGTGCGTTATTTCAAATTCAGGCTAATTGTTCTAAGGGTGCATTACACTTCACGTGAGCTTTATATAATTTATAATCCATTCCGAAGCTTTGCATTGTGTGTGCGAGGGCCTTTTTTATACCTTCGCCTTACAATGCTGTCCCGGTGGAATTATCTTCTTTATAGAAAGCGCTCCCTTCAGCTTCAAATCCCCGACCTATCGTTTGAAATATTTTACTTCAGATATCCTTATTTTTATACTTAAGTGTGCCTTACATTTCTTTTGAAAAATGACCTCTTAAAGAATTTATATCTCTCATATTTAACACAATATGCATAAATTGTATATTTTAATTTTGTAAAAATAAAATTTTTATTTTTGTAAAAATTGTATGCAACCGTTTATGTTGGGAGAATCATTGTTGAATCGATATTTTATACTCGATAAAGTTGAAAAAACACTGTTACAGTCTACTCTTTAGGGTTTAATTTGGTTTTCATGTTATACCTGCGTACTGTTGGTGGTAGGTTGGTTTGGTGGTACTATTTTCTTGATAGAAAGAGTGCGACGTTTCACCACTCCCACCTAAGCATAGGTCGACATGATATATTTTATGCTTCTCCTGTCTAAATCTCAAACTTTAATGTATTCATTTTTTGATAAATAAATAGAACAGAAACAATTATATTTGTAATTAGCCTACAATTAAGTCGTAACTAACTTGTGACATTAATTTTCATATGTCTGTCGCTGTTGAAACGTCATAAAGTAATAGTAAAAAAGCAGTTAGTGCTTGCTTGTGCGAACGCAAAGCGAATATTTCATCCTTGACCTACTTTCTTTGTTGCCGAATAATACAATTTACAGGACATCTGAACTCACCTAACACTTCAAACTGAATAACAGAACAGCTCAAACACCGTTTCAGTATTGCTAGATATTTATTATGTTGGTGCTCAAACCGAATGATGTACCAATATGTTAGTATAATGTATTCAATACTAATTATATCTATCTGGTTCGTCTGTGGGTCTTTGGACTGTTATTAATCTAAGTCCAGCTATGTTCGTGTATATGAAGCGTATGGTAAGCAACTAAACAATAAATTACCTCAGCATCATTAGGGTCTCTGGTGCTCCTATCGTCCTCTAAACTCTCGTTCTCGAGATGCTCTTCCTCCGTTTGCGGCATGAGCTGCAGTTCCTCCTTGGACTTGAACTCCAGTTGCAGAATGTACAGCGGACACAGCAGGCTCAGAATTACCTTTGACATCACGACAAAGCCGATGTGGCAAACGAAATGCTATGCTAACTATCACTTTGACTTAAGCGTCATGCAACAAATACTAAGGAATTGGCGCCGATTATGCGAGAAAAATATAACTATCGTATCTGTACAATGTATAAAGATATAGATTTGATGTAATTTTGTTTTGGGATAATCGACGCCAGTTGCATGCTCTTCAAGCGACTCATTGACACACAGACATCTATACCGCAAGTCTATTACGATATTGTTATTCTCTAAGAACTACTACGTGCCAATACAAGTCTGTGCGTTAATAAGATGGAAGGAAGATAAGTGAGTGTGTGTGTTCGTTTCATATGTTTTGTTCACCTTGAGGTTGGTGTTTTTCCTCGTCCTCAGTCCACCCATCCATAAGTCCGCCAGTATGATTTGGGAACAGGGATGTGCCAACAAAGCGCGGTGGTTCGCAGCGACGGCGAGACTCAGACAAGTCTGCCCTGACCAATTCTGAAGTTCGCAAGTCAGTAGTTGTTGTGCTTGATCATCGTCTTGACGGTAACAATAGTCCAACAACTCAAGAGCTGAAACAAATTACCGATATTAATTGTTTACATAATAAAAGATTTTTTAATATTGAGACCAGAAATCACTGACGTTTATTTGTAAGGAATTGATATTTTTATGGTTAAAATCATAATTGTCCTCACCTTTGGTCTCAAACTCTTTTCCATAATGCCTCAACTCCTCATATACTTCTGTTTCCATATCGTCCTCTGCTGCTTCATGAGCCATTGCCTTATATAGTTTACAGGCCACTAAAGATTTAGCAAGAGCCTCTTCCCCATGAGTCCACATGAGCAATGCCATTTGATGCCGTTTGGTCAACACCGCCCACATCTAAAACATTTTTGGATTTTGTTTGATTTCTCTCAATAAATACATATTTTATTTTAAATTCGTTTTGTATTTCAAAATTTAACGCTGCAAACATTTTTTTTCTGATATGATAGTAAGAGTAAACTTAAATTAACATTAATCAATTTTCTCACCAGTAATTCATTGAATGGGTAGTCGAAAAGTGCCATTTCGGTGGTGACAGGCATGAAACCGGTGATGAGAGACAGTCCCCCAGCATTGTGACGGGTGAAGGAGGCACTGTTGCGGTGAACGTTTACGCTTTTGTTCATCACCTT
>DVQP01001088.1:0-17232 GCA_018231745.1 Danaus eresimus | reverse complement strand
CTCTTTTTGCGTTTAATTTTATGCTTTAATGCTTTAATGATGGAAAATAAACCGAAGACAACTTATGAAAGTACTAATTTCAATTTTAATCTATGTGTTAGAGTACGGAACAAACATAATTAAAATTATTGAGTCAGAGATGGTTACATTAAAAACTAAGATCAAAACTTATTTAAATTACTTCCGAAAGTCTTAGTTAATAGATGACAATATAAAGTTCATGCAAGCCAATGGTTCAACTATATTGGCTCAAACGCATTACATTTTATCCCCACTCTACAGCTGGTTGTAATTCGACATGTGATCGATCTGTGGAAAAAATTGTGCCAATAAAATCTTCACCCTAAACCCTAATTTATATAAATTTTCAATGGCGTCAAAGGGGACGCAAGAAACAATTATTAATATTTTTGTCGCTTAAACAAAAGTTATTGTTTATAAACAATAATATCATTATAGGAAATACGATCAAAAAAATAATAATTAATAAATTTTGTTTACACATTGTGATCAATCAAACTACAAATAGAATATTGTATTATAAAATTGTGATCTGCATTGTTTGAATCGATCTGAAAAGGTCTAACAAGGCAGCTGTGTTGCCCTGATGAATCACAAACAAACTATTTAAAATATTCGTTCCTTATGAGTAAGTGACCATTGTAATGAGTTGGTTGGCGATTGTAAAATAAGGTAATATAAATGCATTGAACATCTTACATTCATAAATAATGTTATCCTATAGATGAAAAAGCTTAAAGATATGCAATTTATGCATATAACAATCCTTTGAGAGAAAAAAAATTTGATAAGAAATGTATAAGTTCATCTTAAATAATTTATACCTACAGTATTCTGAGTCGTCACAATGAAATGCATAGTATACGAAAAATGTAAAAATCTTCGAGAAATATATAAGTAAATGAAACTCAATGAATATATAAGTATATTTCGAAATAAAAACTTCATACTGGCAGAGGAAATTATGAGTTAATAAAACAACAACAATTTATTTGTATAAATACATAGTATTATTAGTAATAATAATATATATTAATACATCTAGTAAAAGTGTTACGATAATAGTTATAAATGTACGTGTCCTACGGCTCTAACACCCCGAAATCGAAGTCGAAATTACTTCGGTAAAACCAGACAGACAAAGAATGTAAATTTCTGTATTATAAAATTCTAGAAATAAATTTCCTCATAAGCTTGTCAAACTTTATTATAATCAGAGTTAGAAATTTTAATGGTATTCTTGTAATTTATTCGCTTATTTATTAAAGACTCCTGAAGTTTTTACTTCGGAAATATAACAGAGAATTTGTTTTTAATATTTATGTGTAATATCATATAAAACTTATTTATTCGCCAAAATATCTGCTTTGTTTGGCGTAAGCCTACTTTACCATTTGCATCTACTTCTGATGTTAACTCATGCGTGTGCAATGTGCATATTAAACTTTGCTTAAGCTTTGACATTTTTTGAAGAGTTTTTAAACAACATTAAAATATTTAAAAGCAAAAGGCACTTTTAAGTTTAAAATTTTAAAATATTTTTATTTCCTAAATACGAAATAGTAAATACATCGTTGAACCTTGGTGTACAGCCTTAAAACTTCTTAGTGACTACACAGAAAAAAAACTACACAGATAATTAAAACAGTACAAGTGTTTTCTATACAAGGCCAAGGACCGCACTATTATGTAAATACGAAGAGACCAGCACGGTCAGCGCTAATTACACGCTAATGCGACGCCAACTCGAGGTCACAATGTTGGCTTCTAACAATAAATAATGATTGAAATCAGGTCGATTAAGGCATTATAATGCGTCTTAAAAAAAATCTTTCCACTAATATTTACTTTTAAATATTTTATAACACATCATAACACACTTCCGGACTTTTTTGGGACTACATTATGAATTTGTTTCTGATTTTATTCTGAGATATTTGAATGATGTTTTAATTTTCGTATTAAATTCTTATTTACCGGCTTAAATTTTTATGTACTAAGTAAACATTTCGGTCCCAACTCCGACATTAATCAATCTTCTATGCGAAGGTTTGTTGGAATAAGATAAGAAAAAATATTACTTAGAAATTGAAGTACTTACTTAATGTTTATTATTATCCCGCTTTTTTTACTATACTTATACGTATCTTAGAAGTCATAATTAGGTAATTTATACGCATCTTACCCGTTACAGTTATATGAGAGTCTACTCAGCACTTATTTGTGTGTGTCTTTAAAAACAAAAGAATCTTTTCTGTAATACGATACACGACGTCTATAATTTTATCTCAGTATAAACAAAACCAATCACATCGTTCAGACAACAGAAAATTGTTTTAACAATAATCGTTTTGAAAGAGCTGAGTCATATATATGATTAAAAGTTTTATATCTGTAACTAGTCGCGTCACTAAAACTGTATAAAAGAATTGAGTAAATATGGGGAGAGTCACGTTCAGAAAGGACAGATGGTGCCGTTGGGTAAAAAGGGATATTGATTTCAAAAACCATTCATACTTCATGTACCTACTCTTAATTAATTACATATTTAAATAAAATCTGAGACACAATTCAAGTTTACAATAGTTGTAGGTATTGAAGAATCTTAATTATAAAAAATATTGAAAGTCATGTTTAACATTTTTGATTTAATTCATTCATTAAACCGTAATTTTACGTATATGTGTGAAATAACATATACTAAATAGAGCTAGTGACTCTATTAATACAAAATAGATGTAAGTGTTACATATTAAGTAACTTATGACTTTAACGATCTTACAACACGACTTCAGGACTGATTTCGTCATGATATCATTTAAAACTGTTATGTCCTACACTGAAATATCACAGCAAGATTGCTAGACCGCTATACTTATGTAAAATTGATATCAGTACGTCTTAATAGACTTTAGGTATAGAAATAGATTTTATTGGCGAAATCGATTGCGTTTTTGAAATTTATTGCTGTTACAAATACTTGAAGTTTAGAACTGTTGTCCACGTTTAAGACTTATGAAGCAAATTATAAATACTCTTTGTTATTCCATCACTTATTTATTTAAAAAAAAACATCTAAATTAGTTGAGCAGTAATTTCCTGATTGACTAACAGCATATACACAGAATAATACATTTTATCAGAAAAGCAATATTTATAGAATGTTCACTGATAATATATTTGTTTTATGAGTCCTTTTCAAACCAAAAATTAATAGAAAGAAATTACCAATTATCATCAGAATTAAGAAAGAAATTAATTTAAACCATTCATCGTCATATAACTTATTATACTCCGTCAAAGTGTTCATAAATAGAACATCCAATTTCTTATTTGTAAACGAATAATAACAGGGACAACGTTCGAGTGTGAGGGTTGTATCTATGCGGGGGACGCGAACGTTACTTTCCCGATCAGTCGTATCGTCGCCACTCGACCACAGAAACATAAACACACTCCATCCCATTCAAATGACATGTAAACGAAAGGGACAAAGATGTCGACATTGAACGAAAACAAAGCCGCCGTTTGAGGATGTAGAGACGGTCTCGTCAGTGGCTTGAAGTCGTCTCCCGTTGACTTGGCATCTCGCCCAATGACGCGTGCCAGTGATAGCCACGTGCTTTCAAAATATACATTCATAGTAAATTTAAATTATTTCCGAAACTTATGATTCAATCAGTACGTCATGAATCAAAACACAGTGACTCTTATTTCAACAAAAATATATTTCATAATTACTGAATACTATTAGCTCGATTTTACATGTTGGTTTTATTACAACAAACCTACGCATTAGTTTCAACTTTCTTAACAGAAACATTGGACAGGTTGCAACTAACCTGTAGATCCTGTCTTAACGGAATTGCAAAGAACGAACGAGAATTATACCTAGAATGATAATAGCAGTGCTTTCTTGACTCCAAGAACAAGAACTCGTTTATTTGATGAGTTTAAACTTTAAAAAAAATGTATTATTAAAATAAATACAGCAATTTCAAATATTAAGCGGCGATGTAGGTACCCATAATACGTACTATTTGAAAGGCATTTACGTTTCAATGTTTCGATTTCTTATCGGTATAGTAATTTTAAAATAAAATTAAGGAAAACCATGTACATATTAAAATCTGGGTCGGATGTACAAAGGTCAGTACTCATTAATGTTGTAATTATTCCTATGATTTAACGCAAGGTCTTCAAGAAAATGTAGCAGCATGTGTTGGGACCATTTATTAAACTGATTGCTAATTAACGTCTTACTAATTGTGGCTGGCGGTTTTAAAATTATCAATATTGAATTATTATTATTCTTTTTACAATATTTTCTTCAGGAATGAAGAAGAAACTATAATATCAGCTATATATATTAAATTCCATAATTAATAAAATAATACTAACGATATCGTTTGTGTTCCAAATAAATTATTAAATAAAATTGTAGATTATTTTATGGTAATCGCAATAAGTTTTCCAGAGATAAAAAGGGATTACATACATGATTTTATTTTGTGATTAGATTGTTAAAAGTGTGTAACATATCTGTATAATATTATTATTAAAAAAACTGAAGTTTGTTAAATAATTTTAATTGTTAGGAAGCTATGCTATGTCATTAGAAATTATTCTATGATTCTTTTCATGTATTTAATGTTTATTCAATATATTAACGAGACCTAACGAAGACAGCACAACACATTAGTATCCTATTATATGTTCTGTGTATGTGTAAGGAGAGACGGACGCGCCTTCTGAATGACGTCACAGTCTGCTGAATCACTACCGTCCGCGCTTGAAGCATGGATGAAGAACCAAATATTACATTCATACATTGTCTAGAACATAAAATTATTTGAAATTCAAACGAACTTACTTCTTTGATATGCCAAAAACGTAGTCTATATATCCTCATTCCTGATATGCCTTTAATAATAAAATTTTAACGTTACTTAGCGTCCGAACGGCCTTCATAAGCAATAATATTTGAGTTGCGAAGACTCAGTCGGTATTACGAACAATAATATGATCAAATTATCGAGGCTATGCACGTTTGTGAGGGCGCGCGGTGCGGTGGCGGGGCGACTATCCGGCTTGCATATTTCACGATCCGCTGTTATAAGCCTGACTACTTACACTGTAGCTGTGTCTAACCATAATGTGCAATATGCGTGGAATTTAATGAAATTATATGTCATTTCATTTGTGATTTCTCAGAAATGCTCCTTATCCAATTAAAATTACACGAACGCATGAAGGAATTCATGTTAGTTAAAACATGAAGGACACGCAGAGTGGAAGATTATATTGTTAGATGTTAATAAATTTAATATTGACGGCCATAATTTTATAACACTCATCATCATCAATCATTAAAGGTAAATAACAACCAAAGCTGGACCATGATAACCCGAGCTTTAATACCTCAAGCTGTATATAAGTTATCCTTTAAGCATTCCGTCCTTTAATGACTTGTCGTTATTATAAAGGTACTTAACAACAAAACCAACTAATAACTAATAGACTTTTTTAATCAAAATAATCATATTTGGAAAATACGAGATAAAAAATACAACAAAAACTAAATAAGGGTATTACAAATTGATAATCAGAGAGTTATGACATTTAAGTTAAACGAATACTATTTTATAAGTTTTGTTAAATAATTTTTTTATATGAACTGTTGCATATCATCAATACATTTATAATTAAATGCAACTTAAATGTCGAGGAAACATTAATCAAAATTGATAAGCGCCTCAATGGTGCAAATGTTACTTACGTAAATCACTCTTTTGTTGGCACTGCGCTTGTGAGTAGTATATCAATCAAAACTTGATTTTATATCTCAATGATAAACAGCTCATTATTATTATAATTAATGAATAACTCATATCATCTGTATTTTTATGTCGTACGTATCTCGTTGACCGGACCTTAAAAAGGACATTTCAAAGCAAAGAGTAATAATAAAATGGTTGGTACACATTTTAATAAAATCTCATAACAGATGAAGCGATATTTTCTAGACGTCTTTTTCTATAATATTGACAACATTTACCGAGATGCTTCGATGTTCAGCAAAGTAATAAATTGGATTGCGTCGAGTAAAATACGTCGATGGTTGTTTTAGCGACGCATAAATAATATAAAAATATATAGAAACGGTGACTAATGTTATTGGAATTGTATGACAGTTTTGGGTAATCTGTTCAGCTTTTATTGGGACACATGTCCGTGTCCGCTGAGGTGAAGAACCTTCAGGTCGGCCGATAAGCCATCACTGTGTTTACTCGGCGATCATTATAAATCATAGACGTAAATACTGAAGCCTATGGCCCGTGATAGAAGAAAATAGACCTGCCTCTTAACATGCCTTCAGAATATAATGTAATATTGAGAATTATACTCAACTGAAGCAGATTTAGGCTGAGAATCCGACACTACAGTTACACAATTCAATTCTGTAAGGAGGTCAGTGGACCGGCAACATGTTACGCGTCACATTTAGCGCTTGACCTCTAGCACATTTAAACTGACGTCATATACATGAACACCTTCATATAAAAAATTAATATAAGCTATTTAGTATAACGTAATACATATATACTCTTAAAATCAAGATTTCTAGGAGAGGAGAATATTTTATCTCTTTTAGTGAACAATAACAAAGTTATCGCGTTTGTATGCATCTTGAAAATATGTGTGATGACTGTGGGGCAGTGGCTTGACCACTATTTCCTGCGATATAGCATACAGCGCCGATAAATATATCAACTGGCTTCCGTCACACGCCGTCCAGAAAACATCTCTCTTATTTAGATTTTTATTCAATTATTTTAAATATTTACTTATTGAAATCCATTCATACCATAATATTTAAACATTGATGTATAGATATATGCACAATCGATGTCACTTAGTAAGTTATTATTTATAAAAACTTTACAGTTAGGTACATTATAAATGAGAATAACACGTAATATATTAATTATCATAGGTATCTAAAACGTATTTCTTTTAAAATTTGAATCATTACCGCATCGTAAAATTAAAACAATTTAATAATATAATATCAAGAATACTGGAAGCATTTATTAAATTTAGGAAGACATAAATTATTCACACAAACCGTATTATAAATAAATTTGTCATCCCAAAAGCATAATATTATTTTATGATAACTGATAATATGTATCGTCTATTATTAAATAATAATAATTATCGACATCAAAGATATGGTGTAGTATTTGACCTAACCCGATATTGCGGTCAAATGCTTGTTTGTATTAAATTTTGATAACGCTGTTGATATTGCTTGCTACTGTCGCCAAACAGTAAACAGTTTCAAGTAACAGAACGATTTAGAAAAAAATATTGGGCACACTCCCACATTACATTAAAACCACGCACAAGCGTAATCGATACATTCCAAAAACTTTATAACTATATTCAAACGATAATTTTAACATTCCATATTGGATCACGTGATATATAGCAGGGAACACCTCATATTATTACAACTAACAAGTTATAATAATCATGGAAATGGTGTAATATACTTTAACTTTACTCAGTTTGTGCTCAATCACGGCGCACTTCCTGCTTCAAACATACAAATCAGTGTCACTCGAGAGGATATAGAATTTGTGGCTCATGGATCGGTGAGCGTTTTCTTTTCATTACGATTATTATTACTATGGTAGCAAGTTCTCATTTTACTGAGTGTAATAAATCATATTTATATATCAAATTTGTAGCTCCACAAATGTTTATTTAGGATATCACGAACGTACAAAACTGTAGGGTTTGTGTGCCTAAATATGTAATGAGGTTATCTATGTCACGCAAAAAGGACAGAAACTTATCAGTTTTGGGTTACAGATAGATGTTAAATGGCTGTTCGAACCAATGACCAAAGCAAGTGAGAAGCAACGCGAAGTAATTCATCACAGGTGTCAGGGTCGCGTTGCGTCACAGTAGCAACCATTGAGCACGACCTTATATTCACCGTCTAAAGCCAATGCTGATATGATTTCCTTTTCCTAGACTATATTCGATTTAGCTTTAAAGCATTATTAATTCTATTTACCTAATATTGTATTATTTTAAGCAAAAGGAAAGAGTATTATGTCTGCAATTTTTTAACAATCCTGTTTGACACCAGTCCATTATAGTGTACTAGTCCCATATAAGTAATCCCGACGACTAGCCTCCAGTGCTATTAGCTGTAAGAGACGTTTAAATAAATGCAAATTTTGAAGCCATTTTAGTATTGAACAGAAAGTAAAGCTTTCATTAATACAGAATAAATATATTATAAATGGGTAAACCTATTTTATGAAATCGTGTTACATCTATTCTTTTAATTATTTAAAGAAAATTTAATAATTTAAGCCAGGGACATTAAAGGCTATTTATAATTAATTGATAGCTGATTTCAGTTCGATATAGAATGTCGTTATAGGTGTATTTCTTTATATATAGTCACATTTATATCTGTATATCAATATGTACAAATACGTATATAGATGAAGGAAACATTAATTAAAGTAGTATTATCTACAATTAAAGCAATTTATTATACAACTGAAAACTCACTTTATCAGTTTATCCAGAAGTTTAGAATCAATTTGGCCCAATTTGTCGCTTACTTTGAAAGGTTTTTATTGGATAGGGCAATAGTAATTAATCAGTTCACGGAGGGCGGTCGACAGAGAGGCAGTCATCTGATTATATTTACTACTTCCTATCGGGAATTAAAAGAAAGTTTGTATTAGTGTTGCTTCAGATTGATAAATTATTTTCTGATGAAATTTAAATGTGTGATAAATGATTTGTGGTCTGGGATTAAATTTGTAGTATTTTTATTTAAAATATCCTGAATAAAATAGCCATCACAAATATTTATTAGGTTACAGTAGATTTACCCCATAAATGACCACGTTGATAAAATGTAGTCACCGGTTATTTTCAATATTTAAAAATCTGTAAAGGATCGAATTTAGTACCTTGGGATTTACCAAAAAGTACAAATTTCGGAAGAAGTTTAATAAAAGTACTTTCTCTCCAAGAACTAGGCAATCAGAAGGCTGAAAGTTACGATAAGATGAAACTTGTTGTTGGTTCTTCACCGAGATTGGGTATACGGTTAATTCGACTGGTTGCTGTCGATTTATAAATAGCCACAGATAAGGTTTGATTTACGAGCCATTACAAAAGTTCCATTGTTCATCACGATAATGGCATTAATGTCGCCCAGCTGGTTGGTCGAAGGGCAGGCGAAGCGTAGGTAGATGTCGCAGCGACAGTAATTATCGCCTGTGTCGACGACTCCGGGCCGTGCGTTCACCCCGAGGGTCGCATAATACGCAACTGTCAGGATCGCAGCCAACCTGCCACAAATCTCATACGCATGCACTATGCATCCTAAGGACGAGCACATTTACATCAGAAACATTTCTATAAACCAATATAGAACATCTTCACGGTTATTGAATAGAAATGTTTTGAATCATTTCTATTTTTGGTATTCAAGGTATTGCCAAGTTTCATATCTTACAGAGTCGACAGCTGAACGGATTATGAGTGTTCCTAAGATTATGCAAAAACCAATTTGTGTGTGAACGATTAAATAATTAGCTCGTGCCCAATTACTTTTTAAGTGTAAAGTGAAATTATAATTGTTTATGATTTTATAATGTCGCAATGAATGGGGCGCGGCCTGTCCAATCATGCAAGTCGAATGCTCATGGTCGTCCGCCACCCACTCGCCAGTTAAGTCCATATAAAGTAGGTATATGGGCCTCTCCAAACGCAATAACCATACTTTTGTATAACTGTGTTAAATAAGTAATTAACACAGAATGAAATTCCTTTGTTTGCTATCCAACTGACAGCTTTTCCAACAGATCAAAGGACAAACGCGACCTCTATTTCAGTGCTCTATCCGGTAAACGCTAGAAAGCTCCGTGAAAATGCAATTTTAAGCTCGATTGCAACAAAGGATTATTGACATTTTGTCGGACGGTTGTTGTTCTATCACGATATTACAAAGCAGACAGAGAAAAGAACAATTCATATCTCAAAATAAAATCTCATAAATATTAAACAAAAAAAATTATGCTGCTCTTATAAAATGTAATACTTGTAACTAACATGTAATTGTATAAAAGGTATAGCTTAACAAAAATATAAATATTATAGGTATTTCTATAGCATTTGATAGTTATAGCAAGTCTGTGGATAACGTCTGGCGTCATATCAGTGGTAGAATATGGCATATCATAATTATATAGTAAAATGAGAGAATAATCAAGTGTCATATGACGGGAGACGTACCTTAGCTATTAAGAAATGGATTGTGTTAACAACAATGCGTCATTATCATCATCAAATTCCCGCGATCTCCATAAACTTTACACAAACAAAATACATACGCTTCTGCCGGTGAAAGCTACTTAGAGGATGTTATGTACAATAATTTACACTTTAGTGTATAATGCACTTATTTTATTTTTGTTTTAGGAAAAATACTGTTAAATAGCGTACTATAGTTCTAATTCTAAAATTGTGTATAATATATATATTTATTTATTTACTTGTTTATTTTTTATATAACTTACCTATGCTTGTTGTTCATATCAGTATCCTATCATACATTTCTAGTCTACCTGTTTATTTAAAATTCTTTGTTTCGGGGGTCATTGAACTGCTTATCTTGTACTGTAATCGTTCATTGAAATCACATAATATTATATTAGTACCAACTTTAAATAGAAAATATGTAGTATGTAATTTGTTAAACAATTTAGTTTAGTTAGAAATACCTATTTTCTACCGATAATAATCCCCCGAATAACATCTCTTCGTACTGAGTGTTGTACTTACAATGAAGTTCATTGCCTTCTATGGAAACTTTACAAGCTGCCACTATATAAATTAAATTTAATGTTGTAGAAAGTATTTACCAAAACTATAGAAAATATTCGTTTAAATGTGTGTATTTTTTCATTTTTCTACTAAATTATAACGCAGATAAGAGTGGGTGAAGCAACATCGGTTCTTACGACTTGAGGACTATAGAAAGGCGTTGTAATGACTATTAATAAATACGCCGTCATAAATGGTATAATTAATCCTAGTTAACTATCCCCTTACATAAACAATATCAGCGCAGCTACGAACACAGTAAATTGGTTAGGTTATTTGGGTCACATACGGAAATAGCTTGTATTTAGTTGATTTTAGTTTGATTTGCAGCGTAATGTAAACTATATTTAAAGTATTGGGAGCAAGTATTCTGTATAAAGGAAACTTATTTCCATGATGAATGAGACGGAGTTTTACGAAGTTTGAAAGAGTTAGTTTAGCAGAGGTAAAAGTTAGGTAAAATCCAGTTTAAGATTCTCCATCTTTGTCATGTCAATTTTGACAAAAATTCTGGAAAGTTTTGGAGGTCTTCGAATCCTCTAGTCAGTAGTATATCAATGTAGATAAACAAGCAGTTTTATGTCTAAATTAGTATAAGTCGGGTAGCTGAACAAGGGAGGATGATGTTGTGGCGGGCGGGGCTGAACGCAAATAGCACTCTGACCCGGGCATTGACTCGGTTTATCCTAAACCGTCCCACTACTCCAGTTTAACCCCAAGACCGAGAGAAGCCGAACCAATCTACCGCGGCTTACTGATATCGACGAGTGTTCCACACATTTCGAATATCATCATGACCTAATTTAATCTCACATATTGTAAATATTTGTGTAACTGATTAAATTTTCGGCCATAGCATATAAGTTTGTGATGACCAAAATAGCTAAACGAAAGTAATTTAATCTAATTTAACTCTTACGCTGGCATACATATAAAAAAAATACATACATAAATACAAAAATTTCTTTGATAATCACTTAATGGTGTTCTAAAATTTATAATATTCTCATTTTATTTGAGAAAAAATATCATTTCCGCGACATATTCGTTTATCTAAACAGTATTTTCATTGAAAACTAAACTAATACAGTTGTAAAAACATACCCCTAGCAGCAGCCGAATGAAAATAAATATCTCGTCATGGTCTAGGCAAATAAACTCTTGCAACCTAGTTTTTATATTTAGCAACCGAACTTTATCAACTGTGTTTTTTGTTTGCTGTTAGTTGTAAAATTGTAACGTGATTTTTGGTTAACAAATCAATATTATTTCATTAAGATACTCCATGTATTATGAAGAAACTCTTTATCTCCTGAAAAAATTAAAAGAAAGATTTCTTTCAAATATCAAAGAGACAAAATTGTATATGTGTAACAATAGAACTAATAAAAAAAAAGGTATATAAAATTATCCTTATCTGTATTACATTACGTAATAATAACTCGATATTTATTATGACATACTACAAGTAAAACAATAAATAAAAACCATTAATAAGCACGATGCTTCAAGTGGCTTCCCGATATCGAAACCGATTGAATCATTGTTATTACTGACACGCACCGTTCAGAATCTCGACCTTCAGAAGGCAATGTAATTCGATCCACATATAGAATATACATATAATGTACATCGATTTTTGAAAATTATTACCATAGAATGTTACTAAGGGCTATTTATTTATATAATTGACAACACTTAACAGCTTTTTTTATAAGTTTCTCTCTTAAAACGAAAATATGAACATCTTTTTGGTTTATATTTATATGAACCTTCGTATGTCTATTTGCATAAAAAAACATTTTTAAAATTTTCGAGAAAGATGAATAAACGATGAAACAAAATTCCATAGCATAGTTGGGATATAAACTAACACAAATGCCGATGTTGATATCAAGCTTACCTGTTTGTACTGTGTACTAACATTGAAAGCAATGAAGAAGTAACCGTCTGCCACGAATACAATAGGTAATAGTCGACATCATAACTCATCCATCGTAATCCCAATAATGCTTATGTACGCAGAACGCACCCAGTTATAATACATTACAAAACTATCACAATATACAGTACAGTATTGACAGTTTTGAATGCCGTATGCAAATTACTCGCAATTTTAATGTTAATTAAACGCAAACTATCATAGCATGTTGTATCTGTTTTTATCGAGCGAATAATATATTTTATTCTGTTGTCAGCCGCACACTTTCAACTTGGGGTTCACACGCTTTGTTCCTATACAATGACTCTCTACGTACTTTTTGTTTTCATTCAGACGACCTGTGTATTATAAACAATATCTCAGTTTTAATGAAAGAAATCATGTGTTGTGGGATTTTTTATGATATACATACATATATTTTGCAACAAACGCATTCCTTAGACTAAGATGGTTATTGCTACATGAGCCTTGGAAACGTTAGTTAGTTAGTTTAGTTGGAAAGTTTGTTTGAATCCATAAACAAAAAGCATATTCGTTCAGTATTATACCATAAAACTGTTTGCCGATATCAGGATTTCACGGCGATTCCCACGTCTATTAAAGTACTTTACGTCAATGCGATGATAGCCCCCAAAAACATCAAAATAACACGCGAGGTTATCATGTCAGTAGTGTCTTCTAATAAGTATATGTATTATATATATATATATATATATACCAATACATGTGTATAATAAAATTTTACATGAATAATTTTTACAATCTTCACTATATTAATTTTCAATCTATTCTTACAATAATTTATAATTAACTTAACAAATACATATTTTTAATGTTTTCTTTTCGTATATTTAGCTTAAGATAATGAATTAATGACTTAATGACAGTGATTTAAAGGCTTTGTAATATAAATTAAACAAACATTCTCATAAATAATGAATAGCACAGAGTATTAGGGGATCTCAATTTTTTTTAATACAATAACAAAACTACAAAATGTTGATATGCTAGTTTTATTAAATGTATTAATTCATAAACATTAAAAGCTATACTGACGTAATTCAGAAGTATGGTCACCAAGCTTGACATTTACATTCGGGGAGCGAATCGCGCGCAGTTTGCGATTGCGCCCCAAATTGACTTCTGGCCTCCGGTCCCAAGCAAGTAGGACAACAGTTTACTAGACGTCGCAGAAATCATTACATAACTAATATACAATATAGATCTTACATGTTATAATGTTAAATAAACAGCTGTAGCCCATTTCAACAGTTCATTGTGAACAATTTTTTAGTGTCATTATGTATATAAGTATTAGTGTCATTATGAATATGCAACATGAATAGTTGACAATAGATTCTATCGTCGTGTTATGAAAACGGAACCGGTTTTGAAAATATATCAATTGAAAGTACGTAACTTGTCTCACATGTTTAATATCATTGTGCGGCGCGAGACATCGTTTCCTTTTGCAACTTCAGATCATGAGTCTGGCAAATTATCAAATAACATTTAATTAAAATGATGTTGGAATGTCTTAATTTATCATTTTATTTGTTTCATTTTGTCGTTTTGCAAAAAAAAAACAGACGAATTGATAACTTCCTGCTTTTCAGAAGTCGGTAGAAAATATTACATAATTGACATATGAATATAAAAAATAATAAAAATTTACATTGGAAATATTTTCCACCTCATTATTCAAGATTCTACTTGCTGCAAAAATTATTTTACCGCTAGGCATGTGTCACTGCGGCTCCGTAACCGCTTACTGTCATGCTTGTAGTTGATAAATACTATATATACATTATAAAACATATTAAAGTTTATAAGTATTAAAGATATCTTTATATCAATTAGTATAGCAGGAAAATCCGATTATTGAATACATGTAATTTTTCTATTTTAAAGAATCACACTTCTCAAACATATTTTATAATAATCATTATTGTATTAAATATTTCCGCTTTACATTTCTGTTAGCTAAAATAACTCGGAGATAAATGTAGTTATCATCTGTCTCTACTAAAGCCCGAACAGAAAGCAGATGTAGCTAGTCAGTAGTGCCAACTAAATGCTGGATATAACGTTATTTATTGCCACGAAAGTTGGGCGTGTGAATAAGATCGTTGTTATTCAATAGCGATTCGGCCTGTTCGATAACTTCCATTTCGAATTAAATGAATTCCTGTGTCCATTACTATAAAACATGTTACAAAATATTTGCTAATAATAATCAAAATATATATTATTTTTTTGTTATCTATATGAATATAATCTTAAATACGATAGCCATTTGTCCCAAACTAAATAGAATCACTCTAATTTGTTTGCTCACAATAAGTTGTAATTATTGACGTGGGGAAATTGTGTGGTAAGTAATTTATGAATCATGAGTCCCATCCTTTTCTATTGTCTGTGACTTATTAGGACTTCCCGGTCATTGCTATATAAGTATTCAGGGATAACAACTAGTTACTTCGAACAGGAGTGAGGGTCTAAAATCGACATTGCATTTGTAAAGTTATATCGAAAAATAACATATCAAAACATTTTATCTCTAAATGTTCTACGATGTTTTTTTACGACAGTATCAATCTCTTTATCGGTACCAATTTATCCTTGCTCACTTTACACATTCGTATCAATAGCTGTTTTCAACAGATATATACATTTTTGAATCAATCACAAAGCTGTCAATAGGCTTCTGTACATTATTAATTATTTATAACGACGAGGAAAAAGACAAATAAGTGTTTATGTGGACACTGGTATAGATATTTGTAAAAAGATGTTTCTGCTGCCAATATAATATCGATATGATTCAACTAAACATTTTTTATAAATATCAAATAAAAAAAGAGGTCAAATAAACTTCCGTCAGAATTGCAGCAAAATTCCGAATATTTTACTCACGGCCGTTTCAAAGAATCGAGTCTGTTACAATTGAGCTCATTGCATTTTACTGATGGTCAAACCAGTCGGTGATTCAACGATAATGACGTTAGAAACGTAATGGACTTCCAAAGAACGTAAACATTCACCACTACCGTATAACAAACATAATAGCCTTTCATAAATACATTATATACAAAAGAAATATGTATTACTTCAACGACTCTATGTTACATTTCCATTCATGCAATAAAACATCATATTAAGCGTTCTAATGGGCATCTATGGCTAACTGCTCTCATTGTATTTTTATTTTTAAACCTTGACAACATTATTTAAATAGATATGGACTTAGCAGAATCAATAAATATGTATGTTTGCAATAGGTAATTTAAAGATAGGAAAATAGCTTCTATACGATTGTTTTTAACGTCTATTTTTGTGTATGCCATCATTGTGTGTGTGGTTGTGTAATACATGATTTGTGTGATGATGTACGTTGTGTGAAGCGCTTATCGCTCGGCAGGAAGTGGCTTGGTTTATTATTCGTGTCGTGCATCAAGCGGCTGCGTGCGCGGGCGCAGGCGTCATTGCTACAGGAGAATTTCTACGCGCTACCCAGATACACTAACGGGACAACGATATTATCTTTAATTAACCACTCCTACATCTTATAAACTAGCTAATTATATGAGTCCGATGACGCAACGCCATACTTTAGAGAATAAATTTGAAAATAGATTGTCGACCAATACATTATTTCATAAAAGTGCGTTGAAGGTATCATACAATTCGCACGCGATGATTATATATGGATTTGAAAAAATTGCTTGTTTTATGACATCCTCTATGACTACACTATTAATTAATTTTACTTTTCATGTATACATTTTTATTTACAAATTCATTCTATAAAGCATTTTATTAACTGTTTTTTATTTAGCTGTATACATTTACAATTCAAACAATTGTTACTCGGCTCGTATTGAAAAACTAATGACTTTCTTAGTTAAATAATGTAGTATAGATAACAAATTATATCGATATGTATGACAAATAAATTGTTGGCTTATGATAAATAGTTATTCTATTGTTGGTCAGCTTTATCTCCAAAAGATTTCCTGGAAATAATCTAGAGCGATAAAAGTGAGATAAGAGTATAGTGTGATAAAAATTTGATCTAAAACAAAATGATGTCATGATCATTATATGACCTCTAGGAAGTGTATTATAAGTTTAAGTAACTCATTATCCGAACCAGGCATTAACCAAGTCATGATGATCTGTAGAATGGACTCATATAATTGGATGCTTATACGAGAAAATCAGCGGTTTCAATGTAACTGGTAGCCCGAGAGTCGGGTTGGGCTTACAACGGTCTATTATAAGTACATATGTACCAGTATTGAAAATTTTTGAACGTTTTCGTACATCATGAATAGGAC
>DVQP01001087.1:0-17240 GCA_018231745.1 Danaus eresimus | reverse complement strand
TCCATGAATCCCGCATAAGATCCTCCGTCTGCCCTTGACGGAGGGGTAGATATTAATATCTTTCACGGCGTTAACAAAATAAAAAAGGTTACAAAATGAGAAACAGAAACGTTTCGTACGCAGTATGACAATGAAAACTTGGACTATGCTGTGGATATAAATGGGTAAAAGAAAAAAAAACAATTTTCTAGATAACAATTTATTTTTGTTGTCAACTGCAAACTTAACAACAGACTACATACAGATGTTTCAACACAAAATTGATAATTTCATGATATAGATAAAATATTTTAAACACGTGAACATTTTACTAAAACATTATTATAATTTTTTTTAATCAACACACCGCCAAATAAAAGCAAATGATATTTTTTGGACGGTATAGAACTTTAGGAATATTGTTTTAATTTGACATAAAGTTGTAGCTACAATAATTGGAGACCTTTGATAAGAAACTGATGTATCAATACATTTTGTATACATCGCAAAAAATTATTTGTTGGACCTCTCAATCGGGTTGAAAGGACCTCAGCACACAGCATATAACATATTGATAAATGTAACCATAGACAAATAATAATACAATTGGAGAAAAAACGACCAAGTACCGATCCTTATTGAAAAGAAACAGGTTTATTTTTAGATATATATAAATTATTATATTGCTTTGTTCTTTGTATTATAATAAAAATTCTATCGACATAATTAAACATCCTTCGTTTTAATGGAATTCATTAATAAATTTTTATTTACTCTAAAACAATATATAAAGAGAATCATCACAAATTCTCATAATATGAAGTAGTTGCTACCAAATTTTAAATGAATAATAAAATATGTTTTATTATAAATAAATTTATTTGTTCAATTTTAAATGTACGTTTTTAAATTCATTATCTCATTCGTCTCCGATGTGAATTATATTTTTTATGAATTTTCATACCGAAAACAATATCATTGAGTTACACATTTTAAGGAATATATAGAAGGAGCAACGTTGATGACGTAACATCTACTAAATATATATGAATGGTGTAAGCGTGTTTTATATAAAATTTTAACTTTAAGCGTATGTGATGTGAATCTGTATGTATAAGCAGCTATGTCCACCCAGCTCTCAATAGGATACTCGAAGGAATGTACGCTTTGGCACTAACATTACGATACATTATAATTTAATTTTTACAATACGTTCAAAACTTTATATTTACAGCTTAATATTTACAACTATACTGATTCAAGACAAATTCATTAAAATATTTGATTACACATTTACAAGTAAATACATTTGTGACGATCATCAAAAGTTACAATATCTACAGCGGCTTTAAAAGCTTTAGCGTATAACACATTCATTTTTTATAATTTACGTAATCGTTTTTAAAATCCAATTAATTGAATTTACGTAATCGATAAGTTTTCAATCCATTTATTATTGCGTTTAAATTGACATAAGTTTGTAACATAAAGAATAACATTTCCTTACAATGTTTATATCGTTATAATGGATTGAAAATAACGTCTTGCCGATATGATTATAATAAGACGTACACGATAAAAGCTACCGATAAATATTTTTGTTCTGTTTTGTATTTCGTTACGATCTACTAATAAATATAAAAGCCAATTGTAACTAACATCTAACATAAAACGGATTATATTGCACACATTCACTTAAAATCTACGTATCAGTAAAACGAGTGGGCTTAAATCCCTCTCCGCCATAAATTTCTTAACTCACCGCTTAACTACCAATGGAATGACATGTTACGCGCACTGCAAACACACTAAGCAAACTGAACTCGCCAATACATCGTCAATCAATGGTACCGATAAGTGTTATCCGTTTAATTTCATGTGATTCACTTTACTCAGCTGACTAGTAATGACTATTGCATTTCAAATAAACGAGTTTAAACAAATCGAGACTTTGCTTGTGTAGTTATAAAAGTGCAGGTTGCTTAGCAGTGCGTCGTGCTGCAAACTCTGCTCTACGGATGACGTGACCCTGGTCTCCCTGTACCGGGGGTACAACGACCTGCGATGAGATGACCCGATGCTTCCGACCCGAATGTCAACGTTGATGGCACATGGATGTTGCAAGTGATCCAATGAACATTACATGGAATGTTTAAACTCCGTAAGTAAGCTCTAAATCGACTAGTGATACTAAGTTCAAATGATCCGAGATCATTGCTCTTTTCATACTCGTAGCACCAATGCCAATCTAATTTTTTTACTTTACATTAGAACTCTATGTTACTTTGCGTGTTATATTCACTAGTTCTATTTAATATTTGAATTGGAGTCGTATCAAATGTTTCTATGTTGCAAAATTTACTTATTCGAATGTACTTCAATTTCATTAATTACAATTGTTAAAATTAGGATATTTTATATAAAAATTCAGTCGTAGACTACCAATGGTTATTTGGTAACGCTACTTTCTATAAACAATTACAAAATGTTACGTACCCAATAGATCCCGGAGAAACTAGTGGGACGTTTTAAATCATTTCATTTAAATTTTGGGCAGTGTACTTGGAGATTTTTGACAAGTTTTGGAAATATCATCAAACTTTTTGTATTATAAAAAATTGCCTCCCTTGTGCCATTAATTTTGTTTAGCCTACTTTTAAAACCTGCGTTTTCTCATATCAGTCCGTTGCAACGTCCGGATAGGAATAGATAATCTCTATCTATTCGATGTAATATCCTCTGTAGAGCGAACGGTACAGACCGCTCTCCGCAGATCGTTAAATACGCTCTCTAATACTAATTAGTATTTGATCAGTATCGTAACCATGTGCGGGGAGTTCTGTTTGTCTGTCCGTTCAGAAGAGCATGTGGCAGCGCAGGTTGGAGTTGGCTATTCCGTGGTGTGGGCGATGAGGTCGACTCCCGGCATCGCGCTGCCCAGCGCGGCCGGAGGGTCGCTGGCGGGGAGGGAAAGTAGATGTTAGGCCTCCAAGAAAATTAGCGCAGTTGGCTTTGGTTCCAGATTTGACTTCTTCGCTTCTACAACCAAGAACTCAATCTCCTGTAACAGTATAACGTTAGTTCATTTAATGTTTATTTCAGGACTCCAAGGTCATTAAAGAGGTTTTATTTAATTAAGAGAATCGTAAACAAATTTATGTGTCATGTATTGGTATTTGGCATACTAATTCAATTATTCAAAAGTAGTGCGCGGTAAACATGTTATATCTCACCGGCTTATCTCGTTGCGCAAAAGATTCTGCAATAAGTCGAGCGACCTCTTGATGTTGCATGCCCTCGACTCTATGCCCATCTACCGCCAGTATCAATTGTCCCACTTCTAGTCCCCCAGCTTCATACGCTGAGCCATGCTCCTGAAATAAAATGACGAAAGCTTTTATTTCATCATCTGATGAAGTACCTTTCACTATTAGGAGAAAGAATTTCAGAAAAATTCTAGCGCCTTAGTGGATTTAAAGAAGTAATCGAATAAACATACGTGAATATTGATTATTCTGGGTAGCGGGTGCTTAGTATTGGCGCCGCCCTCGATAGCGATGCCAAGGATCGGCTTGGTTTTCTTGACAGTGATGTGTAGGTTTCCATGATGATCCGGAACAACCCTCGCGGCTCTGCCTTCGTCCATCTGGGCATCGCCATGTTGCAGGCGCTGCATGGACTGGTGCCTGCGGATCCCACCTCGATCCTCAAGTAAAGCACCACCTTCTTCTTTCATGTCGAAGCTACGCGACAACTTGTGGGCCAATTCCTGTCAATATGACTGTACTTAAAACGTTCTCAATGAAAAAAATAATAATTTCGAATCGGTGTTTACGGCATTATAATATTTAAATATAATTTTAATTCAATTTATATATCCTATGTCATATTCCATTTAGAATCCTGTCCTAGGAGTCTACGTATACCACATCCACGCTAAATCTGTAAAACTACGCTAAAATAACAAAAATACCAGCCTCTAATAAACTGAGTGCGTTGTTTGAGAACAAGTGTAGCTGGGCGGCAAAGGGAAGTAATTCGCTACAGCAACTATACTGGAAGGATTGAACAGCACTCGTACAACCGTATGCCTCTCAGTTACTAAGGTCTGTGATCTGTTTACGACATATGTATCGAGAAGCTATAAGTGGATGTGAGCTGGAGGCTGGGGAACATGCGAATCAGTCACTCGGTGGCGTGGTACAAAAGGTATTTTATTAGTGGTTGGATGTCTTATGAGAAATCGTTAACCCAATTAGCGTTCCTACACAGCGAATCCAGAACATGGAACTCATACAGCAACTCAAAGGTTACAAATAAAATCAGTAAGCTTAGATACTCAATATAATACAAATAATAAGTAATAAAAAAAAATCTATGCATGCATTATAAAAAAGGAGACGTATGTAAAGATTGATTTTACAAATTTACATCGGCTTGTAAAATATTCGAGCTGACCGTTTTGAAATTACGCGTTTGTATCTCTAAAAGTTTTCTAATCCCTAATGACACTATTCTAAACTGATCTTGCCTATATTAACCATGCAGCAGGTTAGCTTTTATCATTAAAAACGAAACACCTACCGCTACAGGCTGAGGATATAACCGAATTTATTGTGCAAGACTACATTGAAAATTAATGAACTAACGAAAAATGAAGAAAACTTAAAAAAAAACCGAGATGAAGTGCTAACGAAAGGGTAAGTGAAAACATATATTAAACTAACACCAAGCACGTTCCGATTACGAAGCGAAAATTTTGAATAAAGTTTTATTTTGAACATCGTGCAAAAGAAATAATTGTCAATGTGCTAGGACAGTTTGCCGATCGATCTGTCGGCGGGAGGCCGGGCCACTTACTAGAGGTCGTCCCCAGTACCATGATTTAACTTTCTGCGTCCAGCCACCGAGTGATGAGCGCAGTCCCTCGAGATAGCCGCACTGAAACATCACACTCACTCAGCGTCAGCTATCACTCCGACACAAACAACAGCCCATGGCATCTGTGTCGTCCCTAAGGTTGTGCTCGTCCAATGTCACTTTTAACGTCCCCAACACTAGCTAATCATTGCTATCGAACGCTACTTTCTAAAATGCAGGTATGGTTACACGAAAGGGACACTAAGATATGCTCAATCTAAACTTTATATAATGTTCCAGTATGAAAACATTGATGAAAGTTTTTTAGCACTCACATACAACCCAATGGCATCGCACATTTAGCAAATTCTACATCTAGAAAAATCGTAAAATATAGACAAACTGCTGGCCAAGCTAGTAAACATTTTAATAAAACCTATTTAATGTTACAATAATATAGGTAGGTTTATATTCAGTAATACTTCTTATTTTCATCGAATAGTAATTAATACATACCTGGTCCTGCGTTTTTACAAGATGCATGAAACAAAAAGTACATTTTGAACTTGAAATTTTAACAATGTGGACGAGGATTTGGCAAATTTCGAATGACGCAATAATTTAGTTCCATTGTGCTCGTGGACGACGACTTTTCACCAATTGTTCTATTGGGTTTTTGTTGACACAATGCAACATTGCAGAAAATAACTAGATCTTTCTAAATAAAACATACGGCCTGTGATATAGTTCCTCAAATATCTATCATAGAGTTAAATCCGCCATCTTTAGGAAGAAAGTAAGTAATCATCAAGAAAGTAATGTGTATGAAATACATTTTTCTAAAGATGTAGGTAGAGAAGATCAGATTACAAAATAACTGATCGTTAGCTTCAAGAATTTGTTTGGAGAACACATTGGAATATTTAAAAAGAATTGATGGGTTTTAGAAAGAATTGATGGGTGGTTCCAATATGTATAGTCCTTTGGCCTCATCACAATATATAGTAAGCTTTGTCCGTTTCCCATTCAATAATAGATTATTAGTTCGTTGACCGTTTAATTTACAAACTTTTATGGATGAAAATATCTAAAGGCTTCTTATTTAGTGACAATGTCATTTTATACTAAGAACACTGTAAGCTTGTAGTGGCTATAAGGAAAATAACTAGGAATCATAGTGTAAGCTGTTCGAAAATAAAAATATAAAACCTTTTTTTCTTGCAAAGATATGATTAATAAAATTTTGTTTAAAATTTTATTGAAAATATACGCTAGAAGCATTAAAACAGTTTTTTTTTAAACCAAGTTGGAAATTATAAATTTGCTATTTGTACCGCGTATCTTAATAAATTGCGGTAATAGAATTATTGTAATATGAGCAGTTATCAAAGTCAAACAAATGTTCTAAATACAAAAACACAAAAGTACTTTTATTAATTATTAATTTAGTACGTCGCGTCGGTACATACACTTAACCTTAAAGGTGACAATCAGATTAATTGATCAAGATAACTAAGTTACAAGCAGATTCCGTTTATTATAACTTTAAAAAATGATGATTTAAATCAATCAAGATATTTCGAATATCTAACCATCCAACCCGGACTCCGTTACAACACACGGGTTTTGTTAGCCACTTCTATAAAATCAATATACATTAATATCTTACTTTGCTTCCCACATGAGGTTTCTGCCTATTTTTTAAGTGTATTTTTAAATATGCTTTGACAGGGACGTAATTACTGTGACCCTGAAATGAAAATCACGTTTCTCGATCCATACACATATTACTTAATGGCATCGTTATTTTATGATAAGTATTCCTAATTTATTATCAGTTGTAAGTATACATCACAGTGTCCCAATTCCCAGGGTCTTTGAAGTTCAAGTTGCCTATAGCACGGTTCGCTGTCACTTTGTTGGTTGTGGTAAATCTGCGGTAAGCGGTAATATTAATTAAGATAACTTTAATAATCCAACGGCCCTGCCTCGGATATAAGATGTAGTATATATCTGTATATAATAGTAAATTTTTGGGAATATTATTATACGAAAAAAACAATAAGTTAGAGTTTTTTTTTATTAACATTTAAGTCATTTAAATTCGACTCCATTTTAATTGCCTTTTTTTGAAATAGCCTTAATTTTTATTCTATATAATTAATTCTCTTAAGTACTTTATGATCGAAAAAAATATTACGTTCAGTACATGTTATTAACGGTGAATAAATAATTATATGTTTTATTAAATAGTTTAATGAGTTTTAAGAGAAAGGTTTGAAACTAACAAATGTTTCGATGTGTAAGGATGATGAAAAATTGTCATTCTTAAGAGCACTTTATTAGGCAAACTTAAGCACCATAGAATGAAATGTCATTATTTTTATGATTTTGTAGTAATTTCATCTAACAATACTGATAACATTATATTGAGCAAGCATTAGTCAGCACTAATTTATTCAAATACAAAAGTCTTATTCACTGATAACATTTACGGAAGAAATGAGTGACGTCATTTTAATTAACATTCAACTAACTGTCAGAACCACACTCACGCCCCAACTTTCATCATTGGCTGTCATGATTGGCGCTGCGTCACTCACAAACATGATTCTGAGACCTCACACGTTTCAATTATCTTAAAATTTACTATAAATCATAGGAACATCCTGTATACACGTTATTGACTTCGAACTAACAGTGGTTCTTTATGACTTTATACTTACTAATTCAATATGAAAGTGTGTCTTCCAGTTTATTGGCCTTACGTACAGTCTGTTTCGACCGTTATTGAATATAAATATTGAAATTTGAATATTATAGCAAATCATTATTTAAGTGTAACTAAAAACTGGAATTAGTAAATTTTTTCTGTGGCAGAATTATGATTAGTGCATAAATTAAATCCAAAGATACTACCCGGTATTATAAGCTAACCTCAAACAGTAGAGACGGCTAAATCTCGTCCTTCAATACAATACGTCAATTACAAACTATATTATACTTTATCTGACTTACAAATCAAAAGTTCCGTTACACGCGGCCATTCTTATATTTGAGCCAATCTATTTTAATTGTGCGCAATTATCTTCATTTGTTTCCAATAATTCTTTATTACGCTGAGAATAAAATATTTCACTGACTTTAAAGACAGTATTAGCTGTTTAAACTTTAATATATTTTTTGGTAAATGTTTAAGAAATGTAGGATTTTTATTTTGAATATCAAAAGGTGTAATCACGTTTATCTATTAGTTATTATTTTTAGAAAGAAGCTTTATTACTTTGAATAGGACCAAATAAGTTAACACGAAATAAAGATGAGTATCACTCAATTTAACTGGTATGATATTTATTTATTTATTTATTACGTATACACTTATCTCTGACCGTTCATCCAATGACAATACGTAAATGAGGTTATGAAAAGAATTACAGATGCTATCTATTTTAAAAAAGAGCTCTCTTTGAATATTTATTTTATTTTTAAAAGTCCCTGAATTTTTTATGGCTTTAATATAAAAAGGTACGCCGTCTTAATCGTCTAATAGACAACTAATAAGTTCTGTTACTATCCCCTTAAAGTTATTCAAAAATGAATATTCGTAAGAAATACTAGCGTTCTGTTACCTCAACATGGTTTTGTGTGACGTATACTTTATTACAAAATTTTTCCCTTAAATTTATTACATTATATGTACTAGAAATATTGAAAGATGAAAACAATTAAGTCGTCCACAAAAATCCATTATACCGCTCGATTTTGTACACTAAGCAAGTACACAACAAACATGTATCAGAAATATTTTTTATGTAAATACTTAAAACTTTTCATTGCAATCTAGAAAAATCTTTTTTATAAATCTTGTCGGAGAAAGCACTGAATTTTTAACATTTTTATTCCGAGTATGTAAGATAATTTTAAATATATTTGTTTGACCCTGTATTTTTTTTCCATCTGTAGCATGTCGCAATACAAATAAAATACTCTCCTCTGTGCAGCCAAGCATTATAACGACTCCGATGGGTGGTCCTAGCCAGCTAAATGGCATTATATTCTCTTCATTAACTTTAAACATACTTCAAACATCTGAATGTTTATATATAGGTATCTATTTTATTTTTGACACTGGGAGAAATAATTCAGAATTAAATGTATGCCTGTATCTCTCAAAAACATAAATCATTTATTTTTGGTATGAGGACGAAGTATTTCCTGTAAAAGATGCAGTCTCGCCAAATATTTACCTCTGCTTATAGGGAACTATCAGTCCGATATGTTTATATTACAAGCATTTCTCTATTTCGAGTTTAAAAAATGTCAAAATAGAGTTTCGACTACACAGTACATTCACTCATAAGGTATAAATAAAATAAAAGACTTCGGAGTATTCTAAATATACTATAAAATTAACTAGGCTAAAAAGTAAATATAGAATGTTAGCTTTTACAAACTACTTTTATAAATTGTGTATAATCCCTTCGAATACAAATTATTTCCGACAACAGAATAAAAACTACGCTTCACTAATCCGCGTAATAGAGAGATCACTTTCTTTACGTGAAATCATGAACCGTGATTGTCAGCCTGTTGGAAGACCATTGTGAAAACTACATGTGTTATGTGACACTTGCACGCGTCGAAAATAAAATCAATAATCATTAATGAACAAACAAAAAAATAAAATGATTATTTGTTAGCATAAAAAAAAACGAGAAATTTTCTCACAACTGTTATTGTCGAGACAAAACAGTATGAGTGTAGTGTTTATTTAAGGATCAATGATATCACAATTCGTGTTATCGATTTCCATTTTCTCGTTAATCCAGTTTTGGGCAGATGTATCCACCGTGGGAGCGTGGGTGACTTCAAACTAATACCAACTGTAATTGCGTGAGAACCATATAATGTCCGTTTTGATATTTCGGTTCATCAGATACGGCGTACTGGAATACGTTCGAGTATAACGGTTATTAAAGATAATATCTCTAGAGCCGAGCATTGTCTACACGACGACGTTGCTCAATACTGTTTCGTCCTTTTCAGATCCATTCGACTGTTAAGAATTGTATCAACATCGAGATATAATATAATATTCATAACATTGTTTAATAACAGTCTGTATATTCTTGTGTTATGATTGTAGTGTCCATCTAGTTGTGGTTTAATTCACGAACAGGTACTTTCTAAACCATCATTTCGTGTAATAAGGAAATGTTAGTTGAGCTTATGTTGTTTTAGATCGATAAATGAGTTGGAACGATTCTTTACTAAATGTACACAGTATTTATACGCTTTCTATTTTTATGAATATTTTTTTTATATTTACTAAACGTATATGACTTTTAAATTTGTCAATACTGAATGTTTACAATTATTCAATGTTTATCATGTCGTTGGTATATATCTAAAAACGTTTATTGAACAAATTCATTGGTTGAAAGTTTCAAATATTGGCGGGTGATCGTTGTTTTTTAACCTGTACATCTGTCGTACGCACTTCGTAGTCAAAGCTCGGCTAACTCGTTAACTCGAAACTATAGAGTAACTCGATTCCAACCTAACCTTGTTTCGTTCAACTGCCGACTGTAGAATGTCGGCTGTTGCCTTATTACTTGCTACTCAGACACACAATACTCAATAGTCAGCAGTCTCGCACTGAACCCCGTACGGAAAGCACGTCAGTTTGACCAAAACCAATCTCTACTATTTGTTTAAATATATTCTGTGATCAGTTAAAGAAAAAAAAACCGCTTAAAGGTGAGTTTATCTCGTATTGAGGTGAAGGTTTCTCTTACTGCTCTCTAATGATTTGCGTCGAGATGTAAACAATGGCATTGTGGTTACTTTTGTATCAAAACAAAAACTCGCATGGGACTTAGACGATTTTTAATTAAGCGTGGTTTTTTAATCTACCCTTTATTGTTAAATGCTTGCTTCTATTTCGAGATTTTAGCGTCGGTACTTTTAATATGAGAACTGAGAAATAATATTCGGTTTCTAGTTTTAAAAATTATAAATTTATTTTCGTACAAACAGAATAACAATCTTGATAAACAGAACTTGTTGACAGCAGGTTCTTTTTGGGCCACGGGCAAAAAATTATGCTCATTTGTAATAACCTTAAAACGAAAGGTTGTTGTCGCTTTAAACCTAGTTTTTGTTGAGCAAATTATTATAAAACGTAAGTTTTATATATCATTAGTATTATTTGTTGATATTTTTGTTATTCATTATTCTAATACTATTTTTTCAATACCACCCAGGGTATCATTGAATACAAAAAATCTGCATTTTTTATACTTTCGAATGTACTAAGATTAAAAAATGAATTTCTATGATGCTTAGCTTTTGAACTTAGATTTAATTTCCATAAAAACTTATATTAAATCAGTCGAGCCGTAAGAGATGTTGCAGCATCGATTGGACGATGTTATTAGACCGTAAATTCATGAGAGGAAAGTCAATAAGTCCAGCGATAGTATATAATATTGTTAATGAAGGCTTGTATGATGTTTCTTGCCTTCTAAATACATAAATTTTGTAATTATTTCTATTAAATACTAATGATAATGAACCTTAAGAGAAGGACATATAGACAAAAGTTGCTTGAGATATTGTTTTATTTAGTCTGACTTAGTGCGAGACGTTCTCAAAATCAGAGCTACGGGATGCAGCTTGTTAATGTAATTATTGCAAGTACCTAACTTGTCCAGCTTGTATAAATTTTCAGACCTATAAATACAGTCATAAAATAGTTTAGAAACTATCTACGTCGAAACTTAACATAACGTTTTATGAGTTCAAAATTTTGTATGAGTGTAACCGGGTAACATTTTAGTATAAGAAGTGCAAGCTGAAATAATTTAATGATAGACTTGTTAGTTTAGTTGGACAATTACATTATGAAATACAGATTAACGCACACTGTGTTATTTAACAGACGCAATGTAATTTAAATATTGCAATATATTATCTAACCTATAATCTTCGCGTATGCAAAACCTCAATTTGCGTTAGAACCAAGTAAGCTTGGTACAGAAAAACATTACGGAAAACATAGCTATAACGTTTAAAACATTCTTGATCTATAATTTGTTTATATTTTAACATAAAAATGGTGATAATTATTGCTTCATAGCTAATTAAGACACGGAAAAGAAAACTGAAAGTCACGATACATCAAAGAGAAGGAATCCTCGGTGGAATCAATTTGTAAACTAGTTTTTTCGGTCTTGTAATTAGCGGAGTGATAACAGAGCTGTGGGTTAAGGCCGCCTACACACCACACGACACGACATGGTGACGACACGCAAACGTTCAAATGTAATCAAATATCTGTTTCAAGGAAAACATCGAATAATACAAAACTTAAAATAAAAACCTTTCATAACTTGCTTTATTAGATTTATTCGTATTAGTTTAATTATTAAAACTATTTATTTCCATTTTTTGAATTTATATTTGTTTATTGTAAGGCAATAATTTTGTTTTACACGTAAGCATCGTAGCTTCTGCAGGCATTCCCGCTATTCAAACACTCAGACCACTCAGCGTCTATAAAAAAATTTATTTATGGAGAAACTACATTTATCTTTTAAATTCCATATACACGATTATTTATGAACTTTTTTATATACTCAATACCTTTAAAATATTGTTCTCACATATAAACATCAAAATGTCCTCGTTGTCTGGACTTTTGACCTCTGAACGTAGTCAACCTAGTATACAATTGTTCAACTCGAGTTGCTAATTGTAAACTAGAACCATAAAACTACATAAAATAGAAAGTGGCGCAGCGAACAAAGGGAACAGGCAGTTTTAGGTTTTGTGCGGATATAAATTATGACATTATCTAATTTATAATATAAAACCTCTTTTAACATTATCGTATATTAAAAAACATGCAGCCAATCTTAAAAAAAAAACCAAATTAGTAGCTGGCAATATATAAGAATATATATTATGATAAAATCAAAGATTGTTTAAAGTAAAGTGGTTAGCGTACATTACAGACAGTAACGGTCAACAATTATCACTACATGTTCTGTTTGTCTACGTCGGTTATAAAGGTTTGTGGATCACAAATCACATGGCGGCCAATTACACTATAGCGTAGTTTAACATAGTCACTAGTTCCCTGTAATCAAGAAATACTTTTCAATTACTACGCCGACGAAGCCAACGCTAAACCCATCATTAGGAATCATAAATTTAGGAGTAATTATATACTAAAATAGTCATTTCCTCAACGCTTTTCATTGTAAAGTGCAAGGGTCTGCGCGACCCCATGACCCACGAGATCCCGGAACTCTCGTCGGACCCTGGGAAATACAATCGCCTGTCTTTACTGGGTCAACTCGTGAGTGCTCGCTTCTCTCAGATGTTGACTCTTTGTTAATAATACCAAATAAGTATATCATTACCGTTTATCTCTTTAAGAACTTAAATTTTAAACGTCAATCTGGAGAATGCAACGTTTTCTTAAGATAAGTTTTTTATAAGGACTGCATGCGTGTTTTGGGAAAACGAAAATTTTGTTTAATAAACCACTTTGTGTATTTAATATTAAACTCATATTTTGTAAGCTTGACAAAAGGAAATGAGTAAGTTTTTCTCGGGAGACATAATTTAATTACAATAAATACATGTTAATAAATAGCTATTAACCGATATCTGAGTAATAGGAAAGGCATAAAAATAGTCCGCTAGGAGAAAGTTATAAGGAGCTTAATTGGACACTCTTGTAATGTCACGTAGTGAGTTATTAGAAACTTAGAAAGGCTTACATTGTCGGAGGTCTCATTGTTATGGCAACGTAATGTTTGGTACATTTACATATAGCAACTGTCATTGCAATAAACTATTTTGATATGATATTCGATTATAGACAGTCGAATATCTTTTAACGTTTCCAGTTATACCGTTATATTAAAATAACATGTGAGATATAGCAACTTCAGAGCTATTATATTCAGACTGTCAGCTTATGACGTTTCCCTGTCTGACTTTTACGTATAATAAATTATGGCAATAAATTCGCAATCGCAATTAAGAACGCTGACGTTCCGAAAAATATTTGTATGTTACGTCTACAAAGTTGTTTATTAAATAACATGTTTATACAAATTAAGTTAAGTTTTTTCTATTTTTAGATTCCATAATGGACGTGAAATGAAATATTAAAAGCAAATAGTTTTGTTAAATCAAGATTACTATATATTATATAATATGTCAATTTATGATTAGGACACCAATCTGGAAATCCAATATGGTAGGAATTATAGAAATATTTACGCGAGTGAAGCTGTTTAATTTTATAAGTTAGGAAAAAAGAACGACTATTAGTCGATTTGATTAATTTTGAGATTTATGGGTCCAACGACGTGTTTTTTTTTTACTTGCAAGATAAATTATATATTGGGAATCTTTTGGTAATATATTTTATACGTATATATATATAATATTACCCTTTATTAATACGTATAAAATTATATGTTAGTATTATAAACATTATCCATTAAGCCAGCGATCTCCGGTGGTATAGATGTTTTTTGCCCAAAAAATATTACAGCTAGTACTAAACATATTACTTTTAATATATCTTTTATTAATCATCTTCTGCAAATAAAAGTTATTAAAATGCGCTTTGGATAATGATTTAATTTTGCGAAAACAGAATTCTTTCCCGTCACTTTTACGTACAATCTTTATTTATGAAAAGATAAAAAAGAAAATTCAATATATGGCTGTGGTAATAAATAAACTTGTCGGAAAATCATTGAAAGATATAATATAATATAATTATTGTCTGTTTGTTTATTATATATTGTTATGGGCTGTAACTACCAACTACATAATAACAATTATGTAAGCAGTAGCATCGATTCGATTCACAAAGAAAAAGATATATAAAATGAACCTTATCGCTTAAATTAATAGGATTTTTTTCAAATATTCATACGTAGTTTTTCTCTTGTTTTTTAAATATATTCTTTATTATTCTCATATCAGAGTTTCTTTTCTTTTGAATAAAACATACCTAATATGTGCATTGACGCACTGAACTATATTTAAAATTTCAACACTACTAACCGAATTAAAAATTAGAGTAAATTGTCGGTTTTCATTAGAAACTGATTAAGAATGTAAGGGTACCTCGGAATACCAAAAATATATAGCGAAAAATATTCCTTTACAATTCATATGATGTGCTCAATTTATAAATACTTATTCCGGATACAAATAATAATTGTATTTTTACAATAAGACTTAGCTGCAGCACGACTTACTGCACACTATACTGCATAACTATAAAAATGGTTTAGAATTTTTAAACCTGTAAATCATTAATGAAGACAAAGACCGAAATATCAGCTAGTTTTCTTCTGCACTTATTGAAACTATTATTTTATTTAATTTTGTTACTTACTCTTAATATCTTTTTCGACGCAGTTTTTTCTTGAATTTGAATTTAAATTTACCAAATTTCATATTGATCATAAAACTGAATAACTTGCACCATTTCCTCCATATAAAAAATATATTTCTATATACATAAGTTGATTGTCTCGATAACATTCGTGTATTATCTTTGAAGTTGTCAGAAGATGTCAGACTTGATTGCGATGCTTGTATTTAAATTCCCAGACATGCAATAACGATGTTATAATTAATAATTACATAGTCGAAGTAATATTCGTAAGTTAATTATGACTTAACATTTCCTATTTATATAATGTTCATTGTATCAGAATTTCCGTAATTCCTATCTAGATGCACGACTATCTGAGACGTCTGCGTGTGAATACTATCACAATTATAGTCATAAAAGTTAGCTTCGTATTTTCATGTCGTCTGCTTTCACCAGCATTGTGAATTATGAGCAGTAATAAATCTAAGTTTCCGACTCGTTCGGTTTATAATATTTAATACTATATTTATATAAATATAAACGATACAAAATATTTTAAACAAGCCTTTATTGTCTACCAATTTAACGATCGTCGTGCATTAAAAATACAAATTGAACTGTCAAAGTAACTTTTTAATGATCGATAAAATTATCAGCGCACCGGTCGTATCGTATACATTATCGGGAGACATTATTTTATAAGGAGGTTTGTTTACGGCCCTGAGTCACGTCGTGCGCCACGCAACGTACTAAGTATTACCGCTTTCTCAAGATTACGACATTATCTGCGGCTTGAGATTATTTACCTTATCCTACTTACACCCCAGGATGTATGCTGTTGCTTGTTTACCTTCAAAAATTTTATATCGATTGATGTCAGCAAAAAATGTATTCGTTTAACATCAAACTAATAAATTAAAAACCATAAATCACCAATTATTTTTTATGTTGTTTATACTATAAAGATTATTTCTATAACTATATGTTTAAAAATAGTTTTATATCCAAGATAAAACAGATAATTCTGATCACGTTCGTTTATCGTCTCTCATGTTTACAAATCAGGAAATAAAACAATAAATGTACTCTATTGTAAAACACAATAATAGTCATTCAATTTAATGTTCAACAAATAGAAGTACTGTCCATGTCTATTTTATAGTTACAGAAACAAATTCAATGGCTTCTAAAAACCTGAACCGATGATAATACGTTTCGGACAATAAAGAAATGGGTGACCAAATATCAAATCGTGATTTTTGAAAGCGTCAAAATATGAAATAATGCCATCACTGTTAGCCACACTTTCGCCAGAGAAAGTCAATCGTGCATTAAAGATCTTTGTTTAAGCGCTTGATGTTCCCTGCAGATACGTTAATTACAAATGTCTTATTAGTCCTATATTATTAAAAATATTCTGTTACAACTGTGCATAACGATAAAATATCAAATGTATTATAATCTTCAGTTTCATATATAAAATCAAAGTATAAAATTGAAATCAATTATAAAAAATGGATTTTCAAACACAATATGTATGTAATTATTTTTTTTTTGTTTTATTAAAGACGTACCTCCCGTCTAATTACGTCCTATGATCTTAATAAATCTTATGTGTTAGTCGAGTGAGAAGTTCTTTTGAATCCTAAGGATTAATTGATTTTGATAAACAATCAATTTACTCACTACTATACAAGAAAAGATATACGGTCAATTTAAAATCGACCTCCTTTCGTTCAGACCAAACACGATTTTGTAAGGAGTATAACATAATATCAATCCTAGTAAATTACGTAATAGTTTCTTTTCCTACAGATTATGTAAAAACCTTGTTCTTTTAACCCAAATAAAGTAAAGAGTTCTAGAACAATAGCTGTGACAAACGAGTGTTTCATTGAACGTATTATAATGGCACTGTGAGCCGCACGCTGCGCAGGCGCCGTAACGGAATCATTCTCGGACATTGATTGAGATTTCACAATAA
>DVQP01001086.1:0-17241 GCA_018231745.1 Danaus eresimus | reverse complement strand
TTAGAGGGGCAATGTCTAATATACATGTTTTAATATTATGTGGGTAATTTGTATGTATTTAAAAAACTACTAAGATGCTAGGTATCGCGAGTGTGAGATTGTTTAAATTTATATTACTGAAGTTTGTTAATAAAACACTTTGATAAGATCATAATTTTTGCTTAGCAGTGCTCTTCGGTAAGAGTAAATGAATGAATTACAACTCTCAAATCGCAGAGATAGAGACAATATTCCGTTATTATTGTTATTGTTTTAGGTGTTTGAAAGGCTTTTTATATCTTTGCTAAATTTAAATCTCTCTTAAGATTTATAAAGACGTCACATCACGTTTACAAGGCAGAAAGCGGATTCAGTGTACGGTAAAGAGAAATACGTGGTAATTACGGAGCACGTGAACTAACTATGTTAAAACTATACGTCCGTCGTTGTATCGTTAACCGACACACTTAACGTAACACCGTTTTTATATAGAAATATTCGTGAATACGATTACAGAAACCTTTCTGTTAGGTTCTACTGTTCTGACAGGGAGCCTTACAGTATCCTGCTATAACACTCAAAGTGAAGCCAAAATTCCGTATCATACACTTATAATTCCGTGTACCAACCCCTAAGAGTAAGCTGTTTCCTCGTCACCAGCTCTATATTTTTCCATCACCGCTACGTTTCTATCAAACAGTGAACGGTCAACGGTGATGGACCCTGTCCTCTGATCAACACCGTTACGAGATTTGCACGTCCGGTCATCGACCTCTAAAACATTTGACGTCACTACTGAGGAGGTAGCGAATTACATTAACAGTATACGACGATTGGCTTAGAGATACTGTTATCGAGTGTGTCTGTTTGTGTCGCAGCCTTAATACATAAATAATGGAGTCGCTTATAAAGTCATTTGTAACGTCACTTCCCCGTCCGTCTGTCTTAGCCCTAATAACGTCACGAGCGGTTGGACCCGGCCAGCTACAGATTGAAATATAAATGTTAAACTTAACTCATATACATAAAGAATATTTATAAGAAATTATTACTATATTTTATTTCTCTTAGATGGTAATTGCCGTACTATCAGTGGAGTCCTTGTTGTGTTATATATATAATGTGTGTATGTATGTGTTGTCTGTTATCGTGATTGTTGAATGCGGTCATTGTACCCGCGGTCGCTCGTCACGGCACGCCGGCCGCTCTAATGCGCTTACATTACTACCTACATACCCGCCACCGTAACATGACCCACGCGCACGCACACGCACCCCCGCGGAGCTCCTGTAACTGAGCGTGCCGCGGGGAGGGACGGCTCCGACTGACTGGTCGCCAGTCGTGTACGCATTCGCAAGTATTGCGCGCAGTCAGACATTAGCTCAGGTTTCCTTAACATTATTTGTTCTATGCGAAGTTTGTTAGTATTTTTTTCTTGCATACTAATAGTTTCACCTGACATTGTATTTGATAATGGCCGCGTTTCCCAGGATTACAATGAGAAAATACTTTTTTAATCCGTTAATAATTGGGTTAATTACCGTTTAATAACAAGTTTGTGATGTAAAAATGCATTGCCACATGCTTAAGCAAGTGCTTCTCATTGCCTTGAAACAGAAGTTGTTTATCAAAAGCAACAGTTTAGTAAATTCAGTAACTTTAGATACTGTAAATTAATTTCTACAACAACAATTGGAAAAGGACTTTGTATTTACGTGTAGCTATATACAAAGTAGACTGAAGATTCCATACATTTCATATTGGTGTGTTATTTATTGATAAAATCTGATTTGTCACACCCTATATAATGTTGATAATACAACAGCCGAGTGTGGACATACAGTAATCGTGACATTATCACTATTTATAAAAAACTGCTGATTTTACCCACTGCGTGTAATGTTTGTTTATATTGTTTTGTTGCGAAAATTTGAAGGATTTATTATATAAGGAGGTTTCAACTCTAAATCTCCCGGACACGTTTTATAAAACCTTACAGATGTAAGTAAATTGCATCATCTAAGGTTCATTGGCCTAAGATATTGCAGTACAGGTGACAGTAGGTGATCTAACATCAACAATCATCATCATATAGATCCGTGGATACCATCGGATCCAACTCCGAGATGGTAAAGTCCAAAATAACAAACTCGAGTTAAACGTTTCCAAGCGATTAATGTCAATGTTAGTCAGTCAAAAAGCGAAGTATCTTTCTCAGCGGCCATCACTTAAGAGAAAACTGTTAATTGAATACTAATTTTTCCAGATAAACTAACATTTCTTTTGTAATATATCTGTAACTTAATGTTGTATAAGAAATTGATAAGAAACATGACGAATATTAATAATTACTTAGTCCAAAGTTTTATTGTTCTTTTCTGTAATAGATTATTTGATCGGATGAAGTCACGTAAATTATGTTTTCTAAGTTTAATAAACTTCTAGAATGAAGATTACGATGATTTTCGATATTTTAAAACAAAAAATATTTTTAATTTCTTAGACCACATCGTAATCTTTAACATTTTGTCCGTGACTTCCTTTCTCATTTATGCTTAAATTTCGTTCGTGAAAATACAAAACAATATCTCACATTCATAAATAACTTATAAATTGTTTTGTTACTAAAATTACATAGCCTACATTCGCAGTCGAGTAAAGTTTAAAATTTAAATAATTCATTAATATATAGAAATAATTAAAAACTTACTACAACATATATGTAAATACCTACTGCTTAAATATCAATTTTAATCACATTATAATTACACATTTTTATATTCGAACATAATCTTTTATTAGCCACGAGATAGATTTAAACTGAAAGCATTTTACTCAGAATGCGTATTGAGTAATAAAATTAATAGTGAAAATGTTATGAAACACGCATTGCTACGCCAAATATATTATCGAATTGTTTGCAGGTGTTTAACAATCACACGTTTACGAATGGGCAGTTTCGTCGCTTCATTAGTTGTTCTCACCTATTATTTGATTGCTCACTGGCTCTCCAATACCAACGTTCTTGTAAATAACTCCAGCGATATAAAGAATATCTTGGAACACCTTACCACAAGTTTACATCGTCACACTGCTCACGCAGCCGCGAGCGTTTCTTGTCTTTCTGTGTCTATTTATAAATCTTGGCACATGATAGTATTATGTGTATATGAATGAGCAACTGTAAACGCTCGTGTGTGGTTTGACAAAGCAAACTTGTACTAATTGAACAGACATTTTACGACCATTTAATTATTTTATTATGTGTTACATTCATTTTACATACATGAGGACAAATTGTTGATGTAAAAAATAGAGTTGCTAAAAAAATAAGCCATAAGGAACCTGCGACAGGAAAAACATACCCGAAGAATATACCCATATTATCTGTATTATTAATATAATTTTAAAAGACATTAATACTTACCTTTAGCCCGCGACTCCGTCCGTGTGAATATCACGGTTGTTCTCTGCCATTGCGGCCACAGAATCCGTGAATCACTGACTGCACTTTATGGTTCCAACCATGTAGTTTTGACATCGGGATCAAAGATAGCACATGTCATTTTCCAGGATTCCTTCCATGTTTATATCAAAATACATAAAATGGATTCAGTGGGTTTTGGTAACAGACAGACAGAGTTACTTTCGCGTATGTTATAATATTAAAGTAGTGGGGATACTATTCTAAGACTAATTAAAATTAAGAGATTTGATGATTTCTATGACAATTTTGTTCACAAAGATATTCTAAATATTAATATTAGGTAAGTATATTATGTTGCTGCAACTGTTTGGAAAATAATTCATTCCCAGGTAACAATTCTAAGCTTCTTATACTTGTTTTTACATCCAAATAAAATCGATCGAGATTAAACCAACATTATTTTACTTCTACACAGACGTCCTTGATAACATAATGCTTAATTTGTACAAGGATCAATATTCCGACACACATTTAAGTTTCTTTCTTTTAACTATTTAATAATTTTCTTAGTGTTGTGGTGAAGTATGATAGTTAGATATATGTTCTCCGAAACATTATTCTAGATCCTAATAGGACTTTCAAACCCTTACTTCTTTATTTGCTTGTAATGGCAATAGTTTTTGCGGATCACGTTAAAATTGGTTTTCGATTTTCGACATCTTGGGTTACAAAATAGCAATTTAGTTACGGGTCTCTAACTCTTTTTGAATAAAATAGTACTTATAACTTTTCTGGATAAATGGACTGTCTAGTACTGAAAGAATTTTTCAAATCGGACCATTAGTTCCCGAGATTAGCGCAATCAAACAAACAAACTCTACAGCTTTATAATTTTGGTATAGATTGTGACCACTAATGTCGAATGAGATATCAGATATTCTAATATACAATATTTTTTTTGTAAATATTTAATTGAGACAAAAAGATATAAAAAATAAATACGTTCTCATAAAACTTTGCTTTCTTTTAAACCAAAACAATGATTTAAACAATTTGTGGTTGTACTGTGGTGTGGTGTGGTGTGGTGGCTTGGAGCACTTACTTTGGAAATGGTTGAAAACTTTTAGCTATTTAAATATTCATGAAGTTATTTGGTCCAAATATAACGCGTTCACAGCCTCTTTAGAAAAAAAGCTAGTTATTATTAACTTTGTCAACAACATCAGAGATATTTCTTAATTAAACTTCAGGTGGAGAAACTTAATGTTATAAAGCTAAAAAGATTCTATAGACTGCTATCGGCATGTCTTCATTGCAAGCAAAAACTTTCGACGTCAAATTAACTGTAATGCGACTTGCGATAGACGAACGAAATAATATGAGACGGTGTTACAAAAGTTTAATTTGTATATACTAACAATTGATTATGTTAATTTGAGATTAATATATTTCTTATGTGTACGAGTAGGTATCACTTTTCCTTTAAACAAAAAAGAAAAGGAGAATAGAAAGATTTTCCGTTACGCATTGTTTCACTTTGAAATGTTGTAATGAAACAAGAATTAGCTGCTATATCCTAACTATCGCTATTTATATACGCCAAATGAACCGTAACTCTTTACAGAAGTTAAAAGCACTTTGATAAAGTAAAACTAATAAAAGCGTATGATATAAAACAGCACCCTTCTGTTGAGTCAACACTCGAGATGGGAAATAAATCACAGTCCTGTCTCCAAACAGATGTCAGCTAGTGAGAGAGATGGTCTCTTAATCAAATATTAAAGTATGTTTCTCATCACAGATCACAAGGCGAACAAATAAAGGAGTCTCCACACTGGGAGGTAGACGCTCGTAAAGGCTCTCACACACGGGACCGTCGGTTCGCTTTTAATGGATTTATTTAGATGTCATTTTTTATGTGGGCGGGGGCTCGCTCTGTGTGCCGCCTGTCTCGCGACATGTTACAGTGGATGAGACTCCTCAATATTATACTAATATATTAATAACTTGTTCATAGAAACATCTCTATATTAAATTTCATTAAAATATATTTAATATCTTGATTCTAATTCAGAGATTTCTATACGAACTAATAGTATTATTATATACATTTTCAACTGTTGATCTTTGAGTAGTCTCCTGTGCACACTATAACACCGTTTGAGTTCATGATCAGTACTGTATGCCAGTTATCATAACATATATCATTAACATATGATGTAGGTACGGTCCACAGTCACCTGTCGTCAATGATTGTAAACCCTCCGTTATCCCTCGAGCGCGTGTTCCATCTCAGTGGATACATCATATGTGTATGTGTGCGTCACCCACACAGCCGCCCTTAATGCATTTCCGTGACTCACACAGGCGCACCGGCCGTCGCTACACGCGTCTCTTACGCGCCTCACGGCCGGCGGTGGTGTGCGTGAGCCGTCGTTGGTATTTTGATTGGTCATGCGTTTTACGTGTTTATGGCCCCGTTCTCCAGCGGCCGAACTATAAAGAGATAATTTACAAGGCGATCTGCGGACCTTAGGACCGCGGTCGGTACCTAAGGAACTGATAAAAAATATATTAATGTTTTGACCGTTTCACAAAAAGGAATCTCAATTTGTCACCGGTTTTTGCGAGTCGCTCGATACTTCAAGAATATAAACAGTCCTATCGGAATTTGGATATTTTTTAGAAGCTGTAGATTCCTTAAACGTGAGAAATACGATTCGTTTAAAAACACTTATATTATAAGGTAAGTAAGTTGTGCGTAATAACTAAGTGATTGAAAATGAAAGTTACTGTTCTTTTAAGATTAATCTTTACATCAAACTTGTTATGGAAAGAATTAAGGTACTTAACTATTATTGAAACGTTACGTCACTAACAGAATACACAAGGATACAGAATAACCTTTGCAAAAAAAAACATTTCACAAACAAAGGAATAGACTATGTCTATGTATTGAAAATTATTTAAATGTATGTATGTACTCCGCCTTATAATTACAGAACTGTGTTATACAAATTATCTACGTATCTGTAAATACTTATTCTCTATATTCCGGCCATCAAAATATTATTATTGCGGCAAATGGTTTATCCTCGAATAACTTTTACGGTTTTATGTTGATTGATAAGTGTTCTTATATAACAAATAGTAAATAAAACAAGTATCGAATGACAAAATAGAAGAATTCTTATTGATAACGTACTGCGTTAGTTTTGTGCCCAATGTTGTGAAAAAGTTTTGCCGTTACCTCCTCGTGTTTATGGAGGTTTTAAACATATATATGTTCCAAAAATAATATCTCCGTGAACTCTGCTTTTAAAGACTTCTTTTTGTTCGAGTGAAGTTGAAAATATTGAGGAAATATTAAAAATACAAGCCATTGAACAACTTCGTTAAACTATCGTTGTAGGTTATTATGTACATGTGGGATTGATAGGTTTATTTAACGTTTTCCAATATTTAATTAAAAAATTAACTGTTAAATACTTTATAAAAAAATATCATCTAGAAACTTCCACACAAAATAAATAAACAATCAAGAGTGTTTTCCGAGATGCGCTATTATTACGTTCCCGCCAAATTTAAAAGCATGTTGATTTTATTCTACGAACAAAGTTAATAAAGATACCACTACAGGAAATATTACATCATAGTAAATATATATTTTCAATAAATATAACCTTTAGCTTCAGAATAAATGATAACCATTCATTCATACTGGAGACGAAACCTCTCAGCATTCCATGGATTCACCGTGCGGGTGTCAGGTCCATAATGTCACTAGGAGAGGAGCTTCAACAGTGCCTGGGACTTGCAACCCAGATGAAAATTTAAGGGTAGTATTTGAATTAAAATGAAAAAGATATTGTAAATAGAGAAAACATAAAAGAAAGCATTCTACTCTCCTTTTATGTTTTTGTTTAAGACGTTTTATACAGTATCCTTTACTGAAAAGATAAAAGATATATTCTTCGGACAAAATATAAAATAATAATCACCACCGCGTAAAAAACACGTTTCCGTGAGAAACTTATGAACTTTTTCAAATTTTTATTAAAATGAAAAGCATAAGGAGGTTTTATATGTAGACTATACAAGTATTTTAATGGCATTGTAAGAAAAACCTTGCATCTAGTGATTTATCAATGACACGTTACGTAATACAGCCAGAGATGGCTTCCTTCAGGTGTTTTTGGTAGTCTAAATACCGGATGCCGGACGGAATCCTAAAAATTTCATCAGTCATCGAGAGGAATCCATTTGTTTAAAGAACTTATAAGCTGTGCTGAGAAATAAAGTGTCGATAGCTTATATTATCGATAAAGACATCTCTCATCAAGCAATTGATTTTTGTTATACTGTCGTTTGTCTGTCATGCCTTAATTAATAAAGCCAACATATAGTGACTATTATGTTAAATCATACTTAAATATATTAGACTGGTCTACTCGAAAGACCGACTGAAGATTTAACCACTTTAATTTGATCTTTAAAATAATATATTTGAACATGTCGATATTTCTCATTATGTAAACTATTACAGTCTCTTGCTTGTTATTTTTGTCGAAGTTCTGTTGTTAATGACAGACTGTTGAATGTGTTGTTATTATAATATATTACAGTAATACCGGGCCAGTCGTTCCGGACGCTAACAATGCGATGTTTGTAAGGTCCCGGGTTAGAATCCTGCTAGTTTCAATGAATTCCTCATTGTATATTAGTAAATAACTCCCTCAGACTTATTATTGATAAAGTCTCAGACTCATCTGTCAGCCTGGGCCCTGGGTCAAGAACATTAAAACATGTAACTACTTGTCTTATAATATTTCACCATTTCTCGCTAACAGTCCTATTGAACTCCCGCAGACTCCTCCAATGACCCGTTTTTGTTCTTAATACTCTTGTTAATACTAGATTGGTAATTTATCTCCGGACTTGTCACTGGACGTAATACCGGTTAGATCGTAGATCTTCTGGCGAGGGTTGAGCTGATTAATGGAAGGATGGATGGGATTCTATTTTCGTTCTGAATTTATCACTGAATTCAGTAACGAAGAGATTGAAGTAATAGTTTTAGGAATTAAAATACGGATGATGGGTTGCCAATGTCAGGACTCGTTCGTTACCGTAAACAATAGTGTTAAGACAATTCAACTTGGAAATTTTTTAATTACTGAACAAAATAATAACCTATTGTTAAAATTAGTCGCTTTGAACACTATACGGAAAAAAATAGTATTACGTGAATACAAAAAACTATATTTAATTATGTACTCAAACGTCAATCTCGGTGAATCATTAAACAATATAATTTTGCTTTTCAATATAATACATTGTTACATAACCGTATTTTTATATGAAGATTCATTTTTCATTTTAATGATCAAATACGTTTATTACTTTACGCCCTCGAATCAATTCTCTTTATACTAAAACAGCTTACAGCACACACACAAACGAAACTTGAATGTATAGGCATTTAACGATGCGCTGTTACTGTTAACTTGATGCGCTGTTTTAAAATGTATCGTCTGTTGGTACAAAAACAGTTAAAGCGCTTTAAGCGAAACACAATAGATATCCACGTCAGTACGCATGTTGCTCAACAGTTTGTAACACCAGTCGCAATTCATGCGCTTTATAAAAATGTGGAGATTAGAGTAAAAATAAAAGTCTAGCGATGGAAGCGCTTGAAACTTCGAACAGAGGATCAATAGCAGTGCGCGTTGCCGTCTCCCACCCCCGGCCCCTCGGCGTGGGTCTTTGTACGGCAGAACTGAAATGAAAGGGCGGCCTTAATATGGAATGAATAATTATAAAAATATTGAAATCCTCATACTGTATTTGTAATTTAATACATATTAACGATTATTTATTATTTTATTAACGAAATCAAACGATTCGTGATATTGGTCCTAATTGAATGATGTTTTTAAAATCCATTTACCGCTTTGAAACAAAAGCCGCTTTGGAATTATTAATGAAAAATATTATTCCTTATTGTTATAATACTATATATGATTGCATCATCATTACAATAAGACGGCTTTTTTTAAGTGTGTTTTAATAATAGGTTTGCTGTATAAAGCCGGAACAATTAGTTAAAATTTTATTTCACAACATAGTTAATATATTATACATATACAAGTACACTACATTCTATATATAACTAATGATAAAAGATAATCCAATGTATTTATAAGGGATTTTATTTATCAATGACGTCTCGATAAATTCCGTTATCAGTTATCGCCGTGAAACTGCGTCAATACAAACTTCCAAGAATTGTGATAACATCACATTATGATGATAAGAATGTTAGTACCTACCTACATAATCCAATGGTGAACCAAGCCAGGCGATTATTAATATATAAGCACCTTAAATGAAACATCGCCTAGCGACCTACGAACCGATCGTAATTACAAAAAGTTAATAACGTCTCCCTGTTTCGTGTATTAGGTTAATATTATCAGATTAACTAGACATTTATAATATAGGAAATAACAATAAGTTAATAAACCTTTAACTTATGTAAACGAAGACGGACGGACGGAATACGAATGTAAAATTACTATCAGTCACGGTAAAATGAAGAGTTATCAAAGAAATAACCGCGAAGCTACCACTAATGAATTAGATTTTCATCAAAAATATTAATTTCATGATAGATTAGATTTTAAAGAAATTAAACATTTTCGCTTTCAAATTAATTACTACCCGAGCACAGACCACTGACTACCTTATATTATTATAACGTAAGTTTGTTCGTACGTTTATGTTAATGATCGATTTATAGCTGTAATGTAACATGAATGCTTTAAATTGGGTCAAATATTCCTTAATTAAAAGTCGCTAAATAAAAAATCACGATCGTAGCCGTCAGAGATAGCTAGTCATTAAATAAAATTATTAGTCACAAAGTTTCATAGGCCGTCGGCTGATGAATGGTTTTATTATCGTCTGTGTCGTAAAAAATAATAAAAATACTTTTTATAACGATAAGTATTTTTCACTCCTTCTTTTCAGTCGCAATGTTCTTTCTATAGATAATAACAAAAGAGATAATATTCAATTTCATCTCATCTTGCATTAATTTTATAAATTTAACAAGTCATTTGTCGTATTTTTAAAGTTAATTGCTGTGGAATCGTTTCAAAACAAAGACATTCCAACTTGTAAAATAAAATAAACTAAGCTGACATCATTCTTAACCGTAATACGAGTTTTAAAAGTAAAATAATATTTACAGTTTATATATTATTTTTTTTTAATAAATCGTCAAAGATACGAAAATTTATGTGTTGATAGTCACCATGAAGGTGATCAACGATCCTGCTGAGGGAATCCGATATACTGATCATTACAAATTATTGCTTATATAAAAATGTTTATTTTTACATTTATTAATATATATATAACAATATTTGAAGACGAATATCATACAATTACCACAAAATAAAATAAATTATCCCCGTAAACATATTACGATAACGTCATACGTCATACGCGATAAATAGTGACGCAGTAAAAAATATTACATTTGAATTTGGAATCTGTTATGTTCAACCATTGAATGTGTTTTCTTACTTTGGCGCCGAAAAAAAAGAAATGATTGGGAGAGAAGTGAAATTCTGTGATTGTTTTACATAAAGTAGGTACGGGAAATAAAGTGTTTGAAATGTTTCTTGGTAGGTATCAGTCAAATGTTTGTGACAAAAAAAAACTGACTTTCCATATTCTGTTTGTAAGAAAACGATTACCGCTTCAGTAAAGAGAATTTACAGAAAATTTCAGTCCCGTGATGATAGAGCCTAAAACCATGTTATAAATTTAAAAGATTATTTAGAAATTCAGCTTCAGTGTCGTAAAGTTATATTTAAGTGGAAGGTTGCAGAAAAATTTTATTTACGTGTAAGATATTTTTATAACCACGCAAGTCCTGGACATGCTAAGGAAGTCTTTAGATTAGTTAACAAAACGTGAGCATACGAGTTTAGTGATCAGCACAAGGTTATTGGGAGGAGATAGCTCAGTTCACCCACTAAGTATGGTCCTCTCTGAGAGACTTTCTGAAGCGCAGTGAGTCATAAGGCTCCATTCACACACGCTTAGTAAGAAACAAATATTTTAGGCCTCATCACAACTCACAGCTTTTTAGGTCGTGTATTATATAAATCTGATCTGATATCAATCCACCGGGTAATGGTTTTATGGTCAGTCACATACACACTATTGAAAACGACAAACTTTTCCCATAGAAACAGTTCTGCTGTTGATAACAGGTCCTAACGTTCCAAGGGTCGTGTTGCAGCCAATGGAGGCTTCGAACACCCTTTAAATATATTTAATAGTTTATTTATTAATGTATATAACATATATATTTTGTCAGACATTTTCATCTCTTCTGCCCGTAAGCGTGATGCACCGGCAGTATGTCGTATTAAAATACTTAAAAAAAAGTAGTTAATCAGAAAATGTTCATTTTATTAAAAAAAAATACTCGCAAACATCTGAGATCTCTTTTTACTGTAATCATAATAAATATAACAATATGTAGAGCCAGACTATTTATATATATAATTTAACGCGTCCGTCCGTTCAACATGTGAATTATTACAAGTTTTGTCAAAATTGAGAAATGAAAAACTATATCTACTTCAATTTGTGTTGTACCTACCCTCGAGAATTATTGGCTTGATTTTGTAAATTCTTCTAGTGCTGGCAAGTCTATTTATTCTTATTGAGGACTGCTGCGTACAAAATATCGGAGCATCATCGTGAATTTTGTAAAATTCCTTTCCAACATAAATATAAGGAGCTAAATTTAAAAAATTAAAATGAGTTGTCAGTGCCGTCTATCTATAATCGGACCGCTTGTTTCGCCGTAGAAAGCTTAGATCAAAGCAGGTTTTTTTGTATGAATTTACTTAAAACAAAGTAAAAATTGTTGCACGGCCAATCGTCTGTATATACATTTAATAAAATTGATAATATTATTTACATTGGTCCAACTATTATATATAATCATAATATATGATGGAAGTGATTGACACGTGGGAGCGCCCGGGAGGATGGATGACCGATTGCGAACTGAATTAAATACTAAAGTATTATAATTTTGTACTAAAACAAAATGATAATGTACGCATATAATTACATGGTTTTATAATAATGTTGTAGCTCGTACATGCTCCCAGACGGGAGGCTGAGAGGCTGACCTCTACCAAATATCAGTCACAGAACGTTTCTTCCAAAAACCCAATCACAGGTCAGTGCACGCCATTTCGACTTCAAGGTCAGCGAGGTTAATGGTAAGCGTTCACTCAGAGTTGATGATATAGAGAACTTTTACTACGACGCAGATGAAGTCTGTCAATGTCTGAACGAGAAGTCATTTACGAACACCATTTTAAGCATAATGATACCACAGACATTGGCTCCGAAAAGATCCTGAACTGATGAAAGGAAGAAGGATGTAGACAAGTTACTGCAGACTGTTTTTAGAAACTGACAAACAAGACGACAACCGTGTCAAAACAGATAAGGAAGTTACTTTCAACATTCCTCTAGCTTGCGAGGGAACAGACGCGGAGAAGGAATGTGACTGTCTGGATCTAGAAAACTATATTTTAATTTACTTTATTCAATATTGTAAAGCTAAAATAAAGCATTTTCCAATATTATTTCTTGCTTTAGTTGTTGCTTGGATCCTATTTAATGCTTGATATAAATAATCATCTGCCTATCGGTTGCCCACTGCTGAGCAAAGGCCTCTTTTCACATGGAGAAGGTTTGAGCATTAATCACCACTCCTGCTCTGAACGGGTTGGCGATTTCAAACTTATAATTTGAAATTATAAGTCCAGGTTTCCTCGCGATGTTTTCCTTCACCGTCTGTCAGTGATGTCTAAATATTCTTAGACAGTACATATGACTCGGAAAAATCACATTGGTACTTGCCAGGTTTCGAACCCGCGAAATCATGCATAAGAGGCGGACCTTTAAACTCCAAGCCACAACCAGTAAATAAAAATAATATTAACAATTTAACCATACTTAAAATATCAATTAATATTATTTACATGCACCGAACACATTTAGATTGTTACCTACATTTTAATGTGTTTTCAATTCGAATAATGTTTTGTCAATTTTTTAATATAAACATAAAAATAAACAATCCTTACTCGTCCGTGGCGGCTTCGTAATGTCATTCAGTTTTATTCGGTTCACTTTCAAGCACGAAACTCACAATTTTACCCAATTTGTCATAAAAAAAATGACGATTTCTCTATACACAAAGGACATGTTGTGCTTTGAAAGTCCATCTCACTACATATATTTTAAGAAACTTCTGCATCCAATCAGTCGCTTACCAAATTATTGTTGCTAGCTTTTTAAAGCTCGACTCGAATAGTGTTGAGTCTGAGACAACTTTAATTGATAAATACTTTAACGAGGTGCGGTCTACAACTTGTGTTTCATTTATTTAGCGAAATATTGGTTATAAATCTTCACTACTTACATGTAAACAGACGACATTGTACCCAAAAAAGAGAAGTAGAAACAGGCTGCAGTCGTCGGCTGCTATATAGCTTGGAACGATCATTGGTGCCTAATAGAAGATAAAAAACCGAAACGATTACTTTGCAACAACCGTGTCAAATAATAAGAAAGGCGTTGTTAATCCGAAAATATTAGTTTTATTTCAATGAATACTAACGAAAGTTCAATCTCATTAACTCTCGAAAGAAATGGAAGTAAGAAGAGAAGTATGTTGTATTCAAAACAAACACTCCAATTCTACTTGCTGGATGTACATCATGATATCTGTCGCTGTATGTGTAAAACGATATGAGAAGCCGTACTAATGGAGACATGGCCCAATTGGTGAAATGAATTTCTTAATTTCCTCAACGGAATATTTAGAACAATTACAGCATTTCTAATCTAAAGCCAGAAAAAATATTCATACATCATATTATTTGTTAACCAGAGCATTATGCGGTGTTATTTTATTAGCTACATTTATAAAAATCGTATAATAAAGCGGTTATATATAGTCGGTAGCCGGTATATAACATAAACATGTCACTAATGATTTAAATTTCACGAACAAAATCCAAGGAGGTTATAATAATAAGTAAACACCGTCACAGCACGTCCCGCACAGCTGCCGACTCGTTGGGGCGACTTGGCTGTAACGCCATCCCGCTCTATATTTATATATTAAAGAGAGACAGCACCACCGGCTCGGCTGTTTCCGCCGATTCGGCGTCGCTGCCGATTTATTCCGAAGGACGCGGCACCATATCAAACTGTATGGGTAACGGGCCTCGAAATTATAACGATAGAAAAAACCGTAGCAGAGTTACAAGAAGATCAAAACAATGTGTTATGCCTATGACGTTACAAGGTTCTGCACATAATAAGATCCTTTCAAGACGATGCCACGCTGGATAGTCATAAACAAAATAATAATTACTGTAGACGTAGAGCATTCAGACGATACCTAAAAAGGTATTTCCATACTTAGAGCTGAATTTGATTATGATAAGCGTCGGTTTTAATATCTCACGAAACTTCTAAAACGATATTTATGTTAACGGACACTCCACTAACGGCTCAGAGTTCGATTAGAATGAGGCAATTCCAAAATTAGTTGATTCGCATATAACCAACGGGATAAAAACCAAATGTATTTAAAACAAAGTATATTCAAACAACCAAACTAATCTTAATCAAAACTGTTAAATTAATACGTATGTTTGTTACGTTTGCAGCAACTAATTACAACAGGTAACGTATGTCGAAACTCAACCCGAAGCCAATCTGAAATCCATTGAAATTTAAACAATAATTCAAACATTTCCTTTCCACCCGCAAACAGGAATCATAACATAAATGACTGTGATCTAAACATCTTGAACGGCCATTTGGCAAAACAATCACTCTACAGCTAAAAGATTTGGAAGGCTGCCAAACAATCGTATCGGAGAAATTGATGTCGGATAGCTCACTCCAGACTGAACGAAATAAACAACTAAAATGGACTTACTTAAGTTTTAAATAATAGATTACACATATACAATAAATTATACAGATTATAAATGTTATTTATTAGTATATTACTAATTCGTCATCTATTTATAAAGCCGTCGTTCCGGTAGTCGGTGGCCCCTCCCTAGAGAGCGGTTCAAACGAAGCACCCTGACCCCCTTATCGGGCCGCCGCGGTCTGCGGTACGGCCGCAACCTGTCGCACAGTACGCAACATACTAGGAGCACAGAACACCACAGGAGATGCCGTTCCATTTAAAACACCGATATAAAAGATATTCGATGGCTTACTCTGTTATGCTATTATAGATTGTATCTCGTCTCCATAAAAGTTCATTTTCTTTGAATTAACGAATATAAAATGCGGTCGGTTCATACCTACGTATGATTATATAGAATATATATTCCTTAAAGAGATTTATTTTATTCATATGTTATCTATGTTGTTAAGACAATTTAAGTCGTAATATTTATTTTTAAACACTGCTAGCGAGACTGTTCTCTGTTAGAGATTTCAAAACCGGAATCCTTTATAAGTTGATTTAATAATATAAATAATTTGTATACATTGAACAAGCTCAGTGTCCGAAACTAGATCTCCTCATTCAGTAGTTAAAATAAATATTAAGTAAAATATTAAAAAATTGGAAGACCACATAAAAAATCTTGATTTGTATGTATGTAAATTCTAAATTTAAAATTCAAAAACTCAAATATTATATAAAAATTAAATAAAAGCTACTTTCTAGTTTCAGCATCAAGTAACTCTAGCTTTTATTTCTTTTCGTGTATTAAAAATACCCAAGTATGAAAAGATGTGATTCAGTAGTTCATTCATGTGCTATATACACTCATAGAGCATACCCATTAGATTTTCTTGTTTTATTTTATTTATTTCATGTTTTTTATTTACTTTGGATTTATGTAATTACTTGTAGTTAGTTGATGGTTAATAAAAAACAAAACCCTACATGTATGTGTATCGCGTACTGTTTGTCCGTTTGTGGGAGGCGAGGCGACGTATTATTTCCATAGCGCAACCTCGACCGCCCTGTGTGTGTGTATGTCTATGTGTGTGCGTGGGTGTGTGAGTGTATGTTTGTTTGTGTCTTCTATCTACGTGATGACGTTTCGTGTCTGGGGAGTTGCGCAGTGCGCGCTGGCCACCCGGCGAACATATCCTGCGAGCAGTACATTACACATTCCTATCACGGCGATGAACTCTACACAAAATACAGATATCAGTCTTAATGAGAAGCAAATAGAGTTTAAATTATATATTTGGTGTTAAGCTCCTCCGATATCGCGGTGTTTACACATGCGCAAATGCACTGAATTGAGAACATAACAGCTGGGGTATGTCATTACACCGCCTCGTATTACTGCGCTCCTGGTAGCTGTGCCCGCTAAGCCGTGGCACGCGGTATTTTCTTCTGCCGAGTAAACAACGACAAGGACGGCTGGCATAAAGGAATGTATTGTGAATTATTTTATATACTAGTATTTTCATAGCACTAAAGGGATGAAAATTGTTCAAAATCGTTAAACCCTCTTTCAAAAATAATAATTTATGCAAATAGAATTAGTAAAAATATCGACGGATGGATGGATATCTTTAAAAAAAGTTAAAATGACAAATTGTTTATTTTCGCCCTTATAAAAGAAAAGTGAATATATATTTTTTTTAAACAAACGGGTAATTTTATAGAAATTGAATACAACCTTTGCTTCTTAAGAGCCGAGACACACTACAAGTATTTTCTGAGATTT
>DVQP01001085.1:0-17261 GCA_018231745.1 Danaus eresimus | reverse complement strand
TTACAGTAGCTGTGATCACGGGCAGACGAGATGTGAGTGTCTGTCAGTTGGTCCTATTTTTTATCCTTTAGTTCATAGATATGAAACAATCTAAATGATGGTTTTAATTTTTATCAACCTCTATTGTTTTAAATCGAAAACAGGTAAATGGGGAGTCAGTATGTATTTGTGGAAAAGGAAATCCAGGAATGTCGTGGGTTATGTTTCTTTAACAATTTTATCACAATAATAATTGTTAAATAAAAAAAAATAAATTATAAAACAAAAATGATAAGAAAAGATATAAATTACGTAATATCTGAGCCACGCTTAGAATATAGTACTTGTTCAAACACAAATTTCTTTTTCCACTATCCGCACTGCGGCTGAACTTCTAATCCGACCGATATAATCGCAACCTCATCGTGTAAATCCCACAGTTCAGACTATAAAAACCCAGTATTTCTTCGCGCTTCGGGACACTTTTTTCTATTTATTCTGCACGCGCTACATCTCATTTCAACGCCTGTCGCCCCGCCCACTCTATCGAGGCAGATAATCCTATCTACCGCGGAAATAAAACTTAGTAACCAATAATATATCTGCAAAATAACGTTGAGACATAATTCATTTTCACAGCCTCGGGAATGAGATTTATTTTTATGACGCACGAACAAACTTAGTACAGAGAATGATTGAAGGTATTTATATAACAACTTCTAAAGGTTATCGTGAGGAAATTTTTTGATTTTATCTCTTTATATTTACACTAAGTCATGGGTTTTTGATAATAACTTTGTAACTTTAAATTTTAACAAAAGATAATTTTAATAATTGCATACGTTTGATAAAGGTAAATTTATACATGAGCTATAATCATTTATAGAATATATTCATTTTAAACTATGTAAGTATGCGTTTCTAACACAGCAGCGAGTGAGTGTAAAACGTTATAACATTCAGATTTCATCCAAGCTGATGCATTTCAACACATTGTTGTCGGCGAATAGGCTTGTTTATGAGAGACAACAAATGTTCCTATAATGTAAAATGTACGTGGATTTATATGAAAATAATAATAATTAATAATAATAGTGTTCAATGTAAATTTATAATAAATATATAGACTTAAGATTTTTTTTAAGTTATATGTGAATTATATAAAAATGTATATTGCATCATGGATTGTAAATTGTATCATCGGAGACACGGATGTAAGATATCACAAAAAAAAATCAATTTATCCGTCCTTTGACTTGCTAGCTTCGCCTCCGCACCTCATTCCTAACCCTTTCTCATAAAATACAAGTTTTTACATAAAAGAGATGGAATATTTCCCACGAAGCACTATTTGATATATGCGGGTGCCTCCTGATTTCACTTGATAGGAAACGAAGTGAATATGGAATGAAGAATCAAAGTCACAGAATGTGATTGTATTTATTTTGTCGGATTTATATATCCTTTCATAAATTTTTTGTTGAAAAATATTAACATAGTCATATTGTATATCATATTGTTTAATTGTTTAAAAAGCATAACAATTTTCATTGCAAATACCATTAATATTAAGACAATATGAAACTATTGAATATGATGACAACATTAAAACGCTTTTTTTCATGTCAATTACGCGTAAAGGTTTCCCTTATCTTGTTTACACTTGGTTGCAAAAACTGAATACGGACACTGGATCCCTGCATCGTTAATATATGTTGTTTTACATACTACTCATTCAGAGTTGAATTAAATAACTACGAAAAATCCTATTCTTCGATTATTAGTAAAATAAAAATCTAGTTATATATTTGAAGAATATTTAAATAAGATAAAAGCAACCCATGCAATGCTTTGGGGAAATCGCAAAATTTTCCTGTCCGAATTTCTTATATAAACATTTAGCTTTGACTCCATCGCGTCATTTATAAATAAACTGGTTTTGACGGTGTTTACAGTATTCTCAATCATGAAAATATATTTACTTTGTAATCTTTCACCTCTTTTTGCATACCTTTTATCGGTAAAAGTAATTAGACAAAATTGTTTGTTATCAATTTCATTCATTACATATCAAAAAAAGAGTAAAATTAATTCTTTTATCAATTGTATTGACTTTTCTAATCCGTTATTATTAAAATAAACATGATTGTTAGTAATGTGAACGGGGCTTTATTTTCTCGGGGAATGAAAATGATTTATTCTTCAGCTTGTATAATTTCACAATTTCACGTCACCTCTCAGTTCCGACACTTCGAGATTCTGTTTTGTTTGAAAGGTATTATGAGTGAAACAAAGTTGTGTTCAGCATTTTTCTTACAATATACTTGACATAATTTATATATGTCTTTATTTTTCAGAATATAGCGGTTGAATTTGAAAAAGTGCACTATAAGAAAAATTAAAGCGCCTGTAAAATAAACGATAAACTTTTTTTTATTTCAAAAGCGCAATATCTAATAGCCGTTTCGCAAAATGTTACTTTAAAATGCAGTACTCATATTTTGATCTACGTTTTAACTATACAAAATTAGTTACTTAAACTATCAAGGGCTGTCAACATTTTTCATAACAGTCCAAGCGTATTTTTAAGCGGTGTATTTTACACTAAAGTTAACAAGATCGTGTTTCGTTACTTTCGTATGACCCGAAGTGACACTTTGAAACCATTTAAAGAAGTCTTCCATATATTTCTCAACTTTACAACCCATTACTAGTTAGATACATAAGTATTATTGAAAGTAATTAAACCCTTATCATACGAACTTCGCTTCGGTCAGAAAAAGCAACTTTAACGTTAAACTATATTTTACATGTACTTAACAAGTCAAAGACAGAAAAATTGTGTATGAGAAAAGTAAAGACAATTTTTATCAAAATATAAACGAAGTATCAACCCTACTTTTGCGCGAAATTCCTTGTTTAGCTCCCATTTTAACTTTTAAAGCCGGCGGCTCATTATGTACATACCAGTGGTTTATTTAATGAATAACTTGGCACCGTTTAGTCTCTTGAATTTAAATTTTTACAATTTTTTCCTAAAGTTTTCTCGTTTTTTCACAGCATTTCTTCAACATAGACCACTTTTTTACCATTTCTATAGTGAAAATGAAAAAAATCCAGAGAATAAACAGTTCCTTTAACCTTGCTTAATACATTAGACGTACTTCATTTACTAAACTAGTACGAGAGTTAATATGGAGTCTAAATGTGTTTGTGCGATAAAATTATAGTGTAACTGTTATCAACGGACTTCGACTGTATTTATGAAGTAGCACGATTTATTTATATAATTTATAGACCTAAAACTATATATAGAACAAAGTGCGTGTTCGCCTATTTTTTGATTCATTTGTTATTTCAAAATATATATTTATATATATCATCCCACATAGATAGTATTATTTATAAATTTTCTTTATGACGTATTTTAATGATATACATTTTTACATTATATTAGAATTATATTTATTTTATAGGCTAAACTTACGTTTGCGTACCTACTTGCGTACTTTTATGTCCATTTTTAATAATATAAGAATAAGGTTACTGATAACAAAAATAATCTATGTTAGAACGAGTACAGATCAGTTATGTTACCTACTATTATAGTTACCGCATATTTACAAAATTAATAGCTACAGACTTAATAATACAACCATAGAGCTGTTTGGTAACTAAGAAAGTAATAATTAATTAAACCGTTTATGTTGAGGTAAACATGCCTTAGGGCGTTAATTTACTATCCCGAAAGACAAACAGAGAAAAAAAGTCAAAGATAAGCAGTTCAGAAATAAGGAGCGCTTCCTCATAAAACTCCATTAATAGAAATTTTAATTATTCATAAAAATGTACCAACTGACGTTAACGGGGTCATAACCCAATTTTAATTTTAATTATAATCTGTAACAATCGTGTATAGCAGCAAAAATATTTACAAAATTGCATGGATTCTAGTCTTTATAATCTAAAGTTATAATTTTTTACCGTTTAAAGTAACTACCTTTTATAACTGGCATAGATAATTCAATAAGAATAACGTATATGACCACACTATAAGAGAAATAAGAGCGATTTTATCATTAGTGATACATATTCCGTTCGTGGCCCGGTTTTCTTTGCGTTCTGTATGCTGTCTATTGTTACTTCTCAGCTCAGTAAGAAATATCAGCATGTCACTAACAATGGTAATGTTCTTTTAAAAAAGAACTGGCAACACAGAATGTTGTATTAAAAACAAAGAATAAAGACAATATATCCTTATTGTTAAGATTAAAACAAATCCAATTGAACACGATACAAGTTTAATTATGTATAACTAATAAAAACTATACCAAAATAAGTTTTTACTAAGCTCATTTGAAAAAAAAAATTAACGCGGAAAAAAGTTACAATTTCATATTATTCGTTATAACAACTTGGAAGTTATACTTAAAACAATAGATTCATGGATATAAAAGAATTAACATAGCTTACAACACTCAATATAAGTCATAACTCCTCTCCTTTCTCTAACTTCTTCTCAATAATTTAAACACTGGCAATTTTAAAACATAATCTGTTTGATGGATCAAAAGATGCCTCTTACTTTAAATAGCCATTATTGATATTGGAAATCGATAAAATAGGCGAAATTTAATACAGCAGACCATTTACCAGCGTCATTGAAGGAGATCGCAAGATGATAGTATAAAAAAATATTTAAAATTAAAAGAATAATATATTTACGTATTTATATAATTAACAAATGAAATATTTTATTATCCTTCGTATTATGTCACTTTATCATAAGAATCTGGCTTTCACATAAATACCAACTATTGTTTTATTTGATTTTATGTATACACCAAACATTGAATTTACTTTAGTTACAAAAAATAGAACATCATCATAAAATAGAAAAAATATTTCAATTAATAAGACAATAATTTTCAGTCCTTATTAAAAGGTCTTCCTCGATAACAAAGCATCCAATTAAGATGTTTTAGTAGCACTTGACGTCTCACAAAATCACTCTTGACGTAAATGAAAATTTTACATTTATGTACTGAGTACATAATTAAGTTATACTACCCCTATGCGTATAGAAATATCTAAATGATTTATCATTGATTTCTTCAGAGGAGAACAAAATCGGCTCGTTAAATAGCTGTGAATGAAAATAAAAAGAATGCTCAGCAAGCTCTCTTTTATAAAAGTTACGTCAGTTTAACATTTATTTATTTTTGTGTATTTAATTCAGATAAAGGCCTTTTTTAATTTAATTATTCAAGAGGCTCCAGCCACAGAAATTGGTGGATAATTAATAAGTCTGGAAGTGGCATTCATGATGATTGAGAGCATCAGTATTACTTAATTCATTTTATGCCTGCAACGCTTAAGTAACTAAGAAAAAAATACTTTAATTTTCTTAAATAAAAATATTTTTTTTCTTAAAATCAGCTTATTATTCTATAAAAATAATAATAATTAGCATTTATTTCACAGCAAACATATAATATATATTTATAAACATTAAATCTTTTTCTTCGCTCATATACATTTACAAAGTGTAATAAAAATATATACTTACAATTAAATAGTCAAAATACAAAATACACTGACACTATCATTAACACGTTAATACTTTCTTAGAATATTTTATTGTTATATCGAAATGAAACGAGAAAAAGATCATAAATGAGAATGAACAACGGTTTCTTAATGTTGACGCGATGGCGTCTAACGCGGTACTAACCCAGCCCCGGGCAAGCTCCCCGCTTTCCACGTCCTTGTCACAGACCTAACTTAACCCTGCATAAAGTCTATTTTGAAATACTTTTTCATAAGCAGAATGAATACATCAAAACATAAAAGGTCTTCCCGCTGGCATTTTTTATGTTTTCAAACAGTGTAATAGAAATACGTGGAAAGCATCAAATGTTACAATTTAATTTGCATGACCACAGTTTAAAATGAAGTACACATTTACAGTCGTGTCTCCACATACGAGTATTTTTGACTCCTAGAATGTTTTAAATGACCGCAGGATTTAAAATTGTGTATACATGTAAAAGGTATTTTACCGACGAATCCTTTTCATGGAAGTAAAAACATTTTTTATTCTATCGCCTGCCATTTTACTGCACTCTTTTCACTCAACTGTATTATGCCCACGTATGAAAAGTTCACAATATAAAACGCAGAAATGTTCTAAGCTCCATAATGATGACGATTTTATTCTAAGTTCACGTTTAATGTTGTTTTGTTTTTTCTTTATAGTTGGGTAAAATATGTAAGATTAATTTAAAAAGTTATTAGAATTAGTAATTTTAATACCATTATGATTTATATATGATTTTAATAAACTTAAATAAGTCGAGATATGTTTAAATATTATTTTATAACACCAAAATAATTTATCCCTTTTTAGCATAAAGTTGAAAACGTAAATCGAATCTTTCTCCGCGACTTGTGCTATTTATACTTATACAGATACTTCCCTGCTATAAAGTTTTTTAATATTTATAACATTCAATTATTTTGTTTTTTACGACTAAAATAATTTCGTTCTTTATAAGTATTTTGCGACTAAAATTATGGGATTCAATATTTCAAAAAGTCATATGGAAATAATAAAAAAATGTAAACTTCATATGAACTAAAATACCGTCTAGGAAGTAGGTGAGAATTTTTAATTCCTTACGAATAGCTCCTTCATTGGATGTTAGCGAAATTAGTACTATCCAATTCAACAATAAGTAAAATTTTTGAATATCCATAAAAAATATTAGTACCAGTAAGTAACGTTTAATTTCTATGTTGAGGTTACACGTACATTAGCAATATCCCTTTCGTATACGAGTACAAAGACACATTAGCGCAATGGGTCCAGTCTCAGTCAAGATTTGACACTACTTAGTATGCAATGTTCAATCAAAATGAAATCGACAAAACACAAACTTCGCAAAGTAAGCCTCAAAGAAACTTGGTATTCTTAACAGAGCAAGGAAGTAGTTCACCCCGCGGCACATATTATTGCTGTATAAACACAAGTCAGACCCCTATGGAACACTGCTCTCATTTCGCGCACCCTCATACCTACTTGAATTTTTTTATTTCGTTATTAACATTTTAATGATTCCATATTCACATGCGGTATAGATTAGTTAAGTCTCAGGAGAAATTTTGCTTCCCTGTGTGTTTTCCCACCTGTAGGACATTTTCCGAATAACTTTTCTACAATTAACTGTTAATTATAATCACACCAGTCGCTATCTACAGAAAGTCATTCGTCACATCTTTGCTAGCCCATGGTGACTTAGACCGCGTTTGCAAAGGAACGTTGGCGCTATGGAATAAATTCCCCGTTGAGGTTTTCCCAAGAGACTACTATAAGAGATTCTTCAAGAGAGGATTAAATTGTTATTTGAAGGGTCGCCAAAAAGCAAATAATACTTCCAGCACTGCAAAACGAAGCGAAAAGGTATGGTAGGTTCGTTTTAGGAACTGTACAAGGTTCACTTAATTTAACCTATATTTATTATTTCAATTGAACTAAGAGATTTCATTAAATATTGCCTGAAAGCAGTGGCACCATACCGGCCATTATAAGTTATTCATCAGAAGCAGCTGGCGATAAAGATAAATTCTTAAATTAATTAGTGATTTTGATAGCATTTACAGCTTTAACATTGATAAATAGTGGTTGTGACAATTACTACGTTCCTTACTAAATCCAAAAAAAAATAGCTTAATAAGATCCGCATATTTTTACAAACTAGAGCTTTTCCATTGCAAGTCTCATATATTTAAAAAAAATACTGAAGTTAGTGCATTTCAAAGAATTCATTGCAGGAATTTAACCTAATTAGAATATTTTTCAATCCAGAAACTCAAAAAAGATTTACTATATTTTACTATTTCAGCCGAACTTGGTCTTGAGTGAGTGATTTTCATCAAATAGTATATAAATCTTTAATATTAATCAATGCAAGTGTCATTACAGAGATACATAATAATAATAATACGTAATTTACTTTTTGTATCGTGAATCAATGCTTCGGTAATGATGATGCATATTTCTACCGGCGCGGCCCCAAGCGTTTATTCCCCTACGGTAATTAAAGTTAAACATGGAAATACTTTATTTATTACTATTATAAATAATAAAAAGTTAATAGGTTTCTCTACTGACATAAATATGTATTGATTTTACCAACCAATCCTTTACATCTAATTTATTCGTTAACAAATCTCTGACAATTATTAACACGTATTTTATTTTACCTCAAGTTATATGTGAATCTATGTAATGTTATAATACTATCCTTTTAGTGATGAATAGCTTTAAATGTAAAATTCTTAAACTATTAATGGTTTCTCAACCTCGTATCATAAAGCTGGAAGTACATTTACGTATTCATCAAATTTCCCTTCGATAATTATAGTGGTATAAGTGATAAAAGTGGATTAATTTGTTTTTATTTTATATTTATCAAGTACTGTTGACTGTTTTTATTTGGTGAACAACAACTTATATCGACTGTGTCTATATAATATCGTATTAAATTAAATATTGAATCTAACTTTTCCTTATAGACATTCAATTACCACTATGACTCTATGAGAGTAAGAGTAACAAGGACCAACTGCCTTCAAAGCAAAAAAAAATATCAAAATTGGAAAAAGTTGAATTTTTTGTTCTAAACTGGCTCCAACGAAAAAAAAATTTGATAGACATGCCCGGTTTTCGTGTGCACCCATTTTAATGAAACTAAAATTTTACAAATACCACACGTTTTTATTAAACAATAAAGATCGCATGGTGTGCAAAAGAAAAGAAAATAAAATTATTTCCATGTGTTCCCGTTTTAACTACTTTTCAGCAACCATGATCACCTTTCACCTCTTCCGCCCGTGATCATGGTTGCTGAAAAGTTTACCAAACGTCGTTATAGTGTAGAAATAAAGTAATAAAACACGCGTATTCCAAAAAAAATACTTTTATTTAAAAAAGATTTCATACACTAACTGGTATGACTTTCTTCAGCGTCACATTTAAACCGTTCATGTCAAGGATTCAAACATCCAGATGTGTTTTATTGACTTACCTGTTTCTTGCTACTCTTAACTACTAATCGTCACACAATCTGTTTATGAAAAAAACAAATCAGGTACACATTATATTACTTTATATTATAAACTTATGCAAACTGCACGAGCTGCAAAATTTCACAAAACTTAGTCTAACATTTGTTGAGCAAAAGATTTACATAGAACAACACACAAATATATACAAATTTTCTGTACGTATAATATTTTAAGTATTTTTAAGAACGAGGGCCCAATCATTTTACAACCTGTGTACTTAATAGTACTTAGGTTTAAAGTTAAAATATATGAATCATTTGATTCATGTTAGTATCCACGTAAATGATTTTAATATCACATTAATATTCAGGAAATGATTAGTAGATTGATACCAATATAATCAATATAATATTTAAAACATAAAATTGAGAGGCTAATGTTCTTAAAGTATTTCTTCACACAAAAGTATTAGTTAAGCTGTTAAAGTACTCAAGTGCATAATGTTTTAGTATTAAAATTATTAGGCATAGTAAGCCCTTGAAAAAATAGTGCTATAAAATTTAAACAACCATCGGGATTTTGAACTATTATAAATAATAATTTCAAAAACTGATTTAATGTGTGAAAATAATCTAATAAGTTCAGAGCTTGAACATTTAAGAGCATAACATAAATCTAAATATATTGGTTGAAAAATAACATTTCATTAGTAGTAGTTCGTAGCTCTGGTATTAAAACAATGACGTCTAAGAATCAATTTCAGCCACGCTTAAACCCATTTAAGTTAGGAATTCAAAAAAAGAGAAGTTTAAACTTCACTTCAAAAAGTTTCAACTTACACATCGGCCCAGAAATGTAACAAATGTTCAAAATCCATAGGTTTTCATAAAGTTTACCTCCACTTACAAGTGTCGAAAGAAGGTTTCTCTTAAATGAGGCATCAATTATATTATTTTAGATTTTAGTATGCTAACGCTTATTTTGCGTGGCTTAGTTAATTAGTGACAGATCACAAACATTAATTGGAACTGCCAGCTTTTCAGATTCAATGAAATTTTTTTTCAAACGTTTATTATTTTTCTCATTAAAAAGTCTCAGATATATTTACAAAACTTTTGTTTATGTGTACCAAGTATATGAATAGGGTTTAACGTTTATTTGAAGCTACCTTTTGAACATTGACAGGTAGAATAGTTAAGTAAGAGAAAAATTCCAAAAATAATAATATTGTCGAGAGAATACAAAACAGAACAAAAAACAAATTCAGTTAAAGATTTTGTCTATTTTGGAAAAACCAATATTAAAATCGTAATAGAACGCTACAAGATAATCCCTTTACCATATGTATTTTTTTACGATTGTACAGAAACATGACCTATTCCATTTCTAATTAAGACGAACTCACCCATTATGCTAGTTAACACCTTAGAACATCTGCATCTTGACTAAATTCATGTATGACATTCAAACTAGCTTAGTTAAAGTAAAGCCAGGTTCTTTTATTTAGCTTTTAACTCCTGTATTAAATTCAATGTTAAAGTACTGTTTTTTTTTTCTATAATAACCGTCTAGAAAATAAAGATATATATATATATACAATTTTATTTAAAGTGAGACCGCTTTCTTGCGACTATGAACCGAGCAGATAATTATTCACATTATTACAAACAACTTTGTACTAGTATAATTTAATAATAACGATATTCCTTTTACTTTTTACTTCTTGAAATGACGTTCCTTCCATAAACTTAGTATAGCATCAAACAAATAAAATATTTTGAAATAAAATGCGTCGAGGTAAAAATTCTCAGTGAATAAGATGTAAGCTACTCATATATTTCACTACAAAGTACGAAGAAATAGTTAATCTGTTTTTAGAACTGACAGAATTGTAATATTATTAAACGACTATTACTTTAGTTATGTAAATTTGCTTTTACATTACTTCAAAGGCATTAACCAAGTTTTTGGAACTTTATTAGCACTTAAATTATTTTCATTGTGTACTTTACACCTGCGAAATTTAAATTCAAAAAGTTTTGCTCCTTAGTGGTAAGAATTTTAATTTAACTCCATTGAATAACGAAAACTGGAAATAAGTAATAATAAGTTAATGTTTTGGGAGAAAATTCCTTTCAAAGCTTACTACGTGACGTTCTTGGAACATTAAAAATGTATTCAATTCTAACATTACATTCTTTAAACTACATACATCGGTAATTTTAAAAACAATATTTTTGGTAAAAATTTACCCAACAGCCGTAAATCTATCCATCTTTCAAAACATTAATATTATATGGTAGGAAGAACACACGTCCGACTTGTCTGATATGCAAACTGTAATATCCTGTGTCAGTCTATTTGTATTTCCCTTTCTATCAGTGAAAATCGTATCAAAATACGCCGCCAGGTAAAATCGGTGTTAGAAGTTAAACAAATAATTTCAAATTACATTGCTGTTTTATTATATATTTTTCTCCTATTTATTGTCAAGTTAAAATCATTTACAGGTTATAATAAGTATGTGTGGTAAGTTTATCTTAGTAATAAGTAAATATAGAAATATTAATAAGTAAAGGAGAATTTTCCTTTAATCACCAAGGAGTTTTATAATTATAATTTAACAAAAATTAACTTTGGATCTTACCGATTCCAAGACTGTGGCTGCTGAAAAGATAGTTGTTAGCCTTGTCAAGGACTGGAAATAAGAAATAAAGTAGTTCTGTCATTATAGGGCAGATGCTGCTAAATGTCATTCAGTTGCTTAGGTACTTGATGTACGGATATTTTTGGATTCTTTCGTCGTTTTCGCTGTTTGTGCCCAGGGTCGGAGTTAGGGGCCAAGCGCCTCTTTCAGAGGTGTCTGACTCCGACACCGAGACTGGGGCTCGATATTGGGGAGACCGGATCCGGTGGGGAGACGAGGACGAGGACGTGGTCGTGCCCTGACCAAGGCACGAAAATTCATGCGCGAGCGGGAGGCGGAGGAGTCGGAGACCGACTTCAACTCGTGCATGGAGCGGAAGATAGGGAAGGGGCAAAATGGAGGGAAGACGAAGGAAAGAGAGTTCCCTCTGGAGTTGGAGGTAATGGGTGTAGAGGCAATAACAGTTGGGAAGAGTACCAACCTCAAAGCGGGGTACTCTTCCAAGATTATGAACGCCTCTGCCTTCTTAAAGGAAGTCCTCGACCTGCAGGTGACGTGCACGGAGGCAGGGGAGACCCGCCGTCTCAGAGCCGACGTCGAGAAGAGAGGTCTCAAGGAGAAGGTTCACCGCGCTCACCGGCAGCAGTACGATGAGCTGCGGAGGCAGAGGGCAGAGGCGACAAAGGCGACATCGATCGGCCTTATCAGCCGGAACCAGTTCCAAGCGTTGGAGGCCAACATCGCCAGGTTGGTTGGCAACCTGGTCAATGGGGGGCTGGCCGCACTGTAGTTCCGGATTCCACGGGAAGAGGTCGCCCGCCCTCCCCTGGCAAGTGACAAGTCAGCCGCAGCCATAGCGCTAAGAGGGCAATCTGCCAGGCTGCCCTCCAAAAAGGAGCCAAGACATCGGCCACTTTAGCGGCGTCACCGGCGCCAGTAGTAATATCCGAGGAGGACTTCCCTTCCCTCCCTGCGCCTTCCAAAGGGAAGGCCAAGAGGTCCAAGGGAGGGAAGGAGGTAGCCTGGACCGAGTTCGGTCCATCCACCGTTGTTGGCAAAACCGAAGCGGTAACAGCCAAGGCCGGGGCCGTTGCGCCGTGGTGGACGGAGGTTGTTCGCCGCAATGCCCCCAAGGAGAAGGAGGTGGTGCCGGTTACCAAAGCGCCGGCTCCACAGCTAAAGAAGGCGGGCCCGAAAAAGGGCCCCAAGAAAGTGGCGCTCCCGCGCTCCCAGGCCGTAATGCTTAAATTACGGCCTGAGGCAGCGACAAAAGGCGTCCTACTTGTCGGTCCTCCTCAGGGCAGAAAAAGAGGTGGATAAGAAGGAGCTAGGCATCGGGCCCCTGAGAATTCGTTCGACGGCAACTGGGGCCCGTATTATCGAGGTGCCCGGCTCCACCAGTGCGAAGAAAGATGGTGGCAATGATGGTTTTAGTGAGTAGGGGTCTGCCCAGGCCGAGTGTCACACATCCTCTCCGGCCCCTTACCAAGCCGGTAAGACGGCTCGTATAAAGAGTTTCCTCTGCGTTATCAAACAAAAAGTTGCTGCTAAATGTACCCTAGCAACTTTGGACTCCATGGAGAAATTTTCATTTACCCCAGCGGAATCAATCCCTTTTCCATCATCACCAACCATTACGTTTCGCACAATACCTACAGGTTTTTATCACGATATTTTATTCCTCGTTCGAACCGTTCGATCAAAGATTATGAATTTTAGAAATTTCAACTGTTCAATAACAATTAACAAGACAAAAAATGTTTCTTCTAAAACCTTTTCAAACGAAACATCTAAATGGATTAAAATTAATCAAGTTTAAATTTTATCACATACATTATGAATAAGAATACAATAGTTCTTTATAAAATTTGTTTCATTTATACAAATATATTTAAATTGAGGAAAACTTAAAACAAGTATATCTCGAATATGGAAAAAATATTAAGTAGTGAAAGAAATATAGTACAAAAAATTCCTTTGTCATATTATTCGGCCTATTTGAATTTTACCCCAAAAAAGAGAATTCAGAGGCGTTATTATTTTTCTATAGATTCAAACAAACTAAATATACGATTAAAACTTGTCTCAATAATCATTTCCCTTTGACCGTTATAATACTGTTTTTATGCCGATTGTAGTGATATTTAATTTTTATAATTATTTTAACGAAAAATATTGCATACATTTTAATTTTACTTTTATGTTCAAACATATTTTTCGACGTGGATGTCATCATTCGTTCCTAAAAGGTACTTTATTATATACATTATAAATGTACAGCTTTCAAAATGGAGAAAGTTGGCTAAGTATTCAAAAGTTTTATACGTATCTGCTCCTAAATCTTATTTTTGTCAACTTTACAGAGATTCACTATAAAAACATACACGGTCCTTGAAAGGGAAAACGAACGCTTATTCACTTGATTTAAATGTGATTTTTGTTAGGCTACGGTAAAACAATTTTTACTGTGCTTATATATGTTTAAATACTTCGTTTATGAAAATTCAATTGAACAAAATTATAGTAGGTATGATATGTATAAAAAGAATTGAGTGCTCGTTGTGTATATTAAAAAATATATCAAAATATGGTTAAAGTTTCAAATTCACATTTTATATCAGTTACTTTATAAGCAGCGTCCTAAATTTAAATATGAAATGCAAACAAAATTTTATTAATATCTTGAAAAAGTTATCTTATTTTATGAAATATGTGTAGAATTTTATTGCAATGAAAATGCCAGATAAGGAAGAAGACGACATGTGTACCCATTTCATATTTTCACTGCAAGTAACTTTGGACATTTTATTTTCGGAATGTACAAGTTTGACGTTAGTTTTTAAAAAAAGATTGTAAGATTTATTTCATTTCTGCTCTCTCAAATTTTAAGATTGTTATAGATCAAAAAACTAGTTTTGATAATAACAAAATGTTTTAAAAATGATAAACGTTTACTTAAATTTTTTCTCGAGCCGTGATATATTTTTTAATTACTTCTAAGAATTAATTTAAAATTATCTTTAAAATATATGACTCATACAAAAGAGCAACATGAAAGGTAGAGGAATATAGAGAGGATTTCTAAATATTTCTACTATTTTGTGAAAGGTTTTATTGTAGATTTTTTTTTATAAACACAATTTAATTATGTCTGGACGTATAAAGTTTTTACAGTAAAATACCGAGTTACAAGAAAACGTATATCGTGACCAAGTTTTATGTTTCTTATAAAAATGTCTTATTACAGATTCAGCTCATATCGGTCACATGCTATAAACTTCTGCAAACATGCCAACAGAAAGTTTGTGAATTGAATTCTTTTAAGTAAAAAAATACTTTGAAAGGAATACTGGCGTTGTATATATATCAGTGTTTCATATTCAAACAATGTAAAATTTATACAATCTTTAAAACACAAATTTGCTTAAGTGAACACAACATTGTATTTTAATAAATTCTGTTAATTAAGGTTTTTTTAAGGTTTATGTTAAGATTATTTATTTATAATGCACCGAATTTTTTTTTTTTAAATGAGATGATATTAATAGCACTTTTTCTTTTTTTGTACGACCAAAAATATTGTGAACCCAGTTTCAATCACTGATAACGCATCTTTTAGAGTTCTGCTTTGGTGTTAAAGTTTTGTAATACTCTGTCATACTTCACTTAAATGAAAAATGTATTTAATATTTTGCATAAAAGCTTTAATCTCTGTGGAACAGAAAAAAATTCGTTACTGAAATTAAGCAGCATAATTTTGCAGTATGATTTCAGGTTAACTCTTTCTATGCTTGAATACCATTGATAAGTTAAGAAATACATACTAGATAAAATTTTGAGATAAATTAATATTGGCCTCAAATATTAATGTTCGTATTTGTAATTTCTCAATTCATATAACACTAATGTACTTAAACATAATAATATAAGAAAATTTTGTTTACACAATAAAATGAAGATTTGGAAAATACTGATAAATTAATACTTTGTTGTTAAATCTCATTCATTAGTGTTGTTTGGCAGTAACTCTCTTTGACTTTAGCCTATGGATTGGTAAATATATTGTGAAAAAAAACGTTAATTTATGTAATTAAAAAGAAGTCAATTCTTATCTTTCAATATATATTTAAGCTTAGCTGAAATTAAAAAGAAAATGAATTATAGTGAAATTTATTAAATCCTTATTTATCACTGTTTTATTTTTTACAATTGTATTTTTATGCTCGCCAAGGTACTCTTCATACTAGATGGTTTTTTGTGTTCAAATATTTTTCTATAATCCTTAAAAGTAAAAGTACATACGAAATTTAAGAATAACTACGAATAATACGTTAAAGTTATACCTCTTGTTTATATTGTAAGCACAGAAAAGTTTTTAATTATTTTTTTTATCTGGAAATGTGCTCTACAAGATTTCCGAAATAATGACCAAAAACCCTTTGAATATTACTATGGTCGGCGACATAAAACGTGATCTTACACTTCCTTTATAAAAGTAAAAAAGCATGTTACCTTAGCGCTTCAAAGAATTTTCATTTAGAACCGTATACATTTTCCCAACATGGTCCTTTTTATGGCATTCCTGTTTTTTAAGCTGAAGTGCTATGTTGTTGAGAAATATTTATTTCTAATAAGTGTTTTATCTGGAAAAATAATAGATAATAATGATTGTGTAGAAAATTATGATGATTGAATTATTACATTATAATAAAACGATCGATTGTATACACTTAATTATTTGATAAAAAAATACTAAGAAATATATTTTTGGACATTATAATTTAAAACATCGATTTTTACAAGCCCTTTTAATATGAAATAAATAAATAATGAATATATAGTTAATTAGATTTATACATAATAACTATCATCGCTTGGTTGCAGAATTTAGGAGGCATTTTACTTCTCATAATTCTCATATAATATAGGATGGACTTCGTATCAAATGTCTTCTATTTGGAAATATATCTTCATATGAACACCCCTACCTAAATCTTTATTGAAATTTGACCAATTTGACTTGATTAATGAATGAGAAAAATTAAATGCCGAATGTATATTTGTCTACCTGTTAATAATTTCAAATATCTTGTTTATTATACAATTTAATAATACTATATTTTTTAGATATCACTTTTTTGTTTTACTTTTTCCTCAATGTTTCTTTTGCTTTACAGCAACCTTCACCACTGTAAATTCAGAAGGAAATGTGAACTTGTTTCTCTGTACTTTTTTAAAGATTTTATACAAGAGTAAAAAAATATCGTTAGTAACATCCTTCTAAGTCCCAAGAGGTTCGAATGTCATCAAGCAGCGATATTATTACGAATCAAAGCATATTAATACAACCCTACTATTTTTAAAAATGCTTGTTAAGTTAAATGGATCTATTTCTTTTTGGATTAAAGCCTATTTGTACGCAAACATTTATCTGCAATTATTTGTAGTAACAAAAATTTTAAAATAAAAATTGTTAATTGAATTAAGTTAAGAAAGTTAAACTAAATATGATTTCAGCATGAAACAATAAAGAAGTTGTTAATAAAATAACGCAAATAAGACTTTC